>PVKM010003356.1:0-58332 GCA_004027735.1 Carollia perspicillata
GATTAATAGGATTAGATAGGATTAAAGAAAATACCTTAACAAATTAAAATTCCTAAATAAATAACTTCATGAGGGAAAATAAAGTCTAAAAAGACAAGAAATTATTAAAAATAACAAAATAAAGAAAAAATACCTGCATAAAAATGTTTTCCAACTATGGCTTTATTAAGCATATTGTTTTTCTGATTTCATTAACTGAAAATTGGTGGTAATTAGAAAATACAAAGATTGGCACCTCTGAAAAAATTGTGCTTATTAAAGTTTATTGTTATATTTGTATTTCAGGGACAGGCATTTCCACTACTAGCAGGTAGTACCAGTAATGCCTGGGATTATTGATATTATCAGTTGTATTTACCTGTAAAATAAGGAGGTTGGGGCTAAATTGTTGCGGAAAAACAAACTCTTACACAATCTGGGGTGACGGAGTAAGCCTTTATTACATGCGTGGGCCCAGAGGAGACAGCTTCCAAATTCTGGGCACTGAGGAGGGGTCAGGTGGGCAGTTAAATACTTTTGCAACAAAGTGAGGAGGGGAGGTCTGTGATACAAGCAGGAACGCGGAAGCCAAGGCAGAAGCAGAGGGCGAAAATTGCCAGGGGCCAGGACAAAGAGATAGTAAGAGATTAACTGAGTCAGAGAGTCAACTAGTTAGCAGATGGTTGTCTGGAGCCCCGGAAGCCAGCAGGGAGCCATCAGGGGCTGATGCAGAGTGCCAGCTTCAATCTCTATCTACACTTTTAAATTTCTACTACAAAATGACCTGTAAAGGTTCTTCTGAAATTCTATGATCAAGTATGATTTCAGACAAGACCAAGTTCAAAGGTTTCCATGAAAAGGAAACAAATCAATCATCAAATATTGATAGTATATTATTATTGCAGGTATTGTAACCTTAATTATGTAGAAATGAAAATGAAAGTATATGAAAGAGGATTTTGTAATTCTGTACTTAAAAGGTGTTTCAGCGTCTATTATGATCTAATTTATTATACTTTCTTCCCTGGTGATATTGCAAATTTTAGCAGGGATTTATGGCAACCCAGGAATATGATAAATAGAACACACTCCCATGGAGTTAGGATTCAAAGTAAATGCCTACTATAGGAAGGTAAGATATACTGTAACAGTCAAGTGATTTTAGAAATTATAATTGAACAGAGAATACAGGACGAAATTTCACACACACAAAATAACAGATAACAAAAGTAGCTAACAACTCATAGAAATGCGGGTAGAAAGAAGCCACTGTTGGAGCAAGAGGAAATAGAATCATAGAACATTAGAACTGAAAACCTCCTAGGAGACACCTTGGTTTTACAGAGAAGAAAAACTCGTAAATAAGACCAGGGGTTGAGACTGAGCCTGGGGGTGAGGGGTTGCAGCCCTAGCCCTGAGGTCGCTCCTTTACTTTCTGGCTTTCTATATTCTAATCTATAAAATGAAAGGACTCGCTCACACAAATTTTTAAGGCCCACGCAATGACCTGGTAATAGTCCAAATAACTCTGGCCTATCTTTTCCACCTAGCCGGAAATTTACTTAACTTTCCAGTAAACTAATAATTAAAAAGTCAAACATGCAAATCCAGACGGACCCCGTGTGCTTGCGACTAGGTTTCAGAGCGAGAACAAGGCCGAAGAAAGAGGAGGAGTATAGGGTGGAGAGAAAAGGCCGGTTTCGACCGGTTAGGATAAGTCGGGTGGCCGCAGGCACCCACCTCCAAGCGCGGTGGCGGAAGGGACGGGCCCATGGGCGGAAGTGACGTAACGCCGGCTTTGCGCTCTAAGGGGAGGTGTAGCCGGTTGCTGGAGGCAGGCGGCTGTGGCGGAGGACCTTAGGCGGCTGATGGCGGCTCGGGCTCGGAAGCCTGTGTAAAGCTCCCCTTCTGTCCGAGCCCCCCACTGGGTAAGTGCCTTGCCCGACCTGTCCTAGGATCCCTGTGCGGGGCAGACTCCCCTTGGAGCTCCATGGGGGCTCGGGAGACACCCGTCAGCTCCTACGGTCTAGGGGCCCGGCCGGTCTAGGGAATGGTCTCCGGTCTAGGGAATGGTCTCCGTGGTGACGAGGCAGCCTAAAGACACTTTCCTGTTGAGGACAACAGTTCTTCAGGACTGCGATTGTGATAGGGGTGTGGGCAGATTCGGTTAGCAGTGCAGTGGGAAAAAGGCAAGGGGTGGCCGCCCCACACAGCGGGGAGGTCGAAATAGGCCTTCGCAATTTGAGGGAGGCGTGCGGAGCGTGGGTTCTCGGGCGCGGGTGGGGGCGAGTGACGCGCGGGACCCTCAAAGAAGAATCTCACTTGTCCGAGGCTCAGCTCTCGGGTCAGTTGTTTGAGGGCAGAGTGCCTGCTGCCTGCGTAGTAAGTTTGGGCAAATATCTAGGTCGTGTCCGGAAAGGACGCTCCGGCTTGCTGGTGCGGAGTGAAACCCTAGTGTTTTGGTTTTAGTCGCCCATGGAGCAGGAGGCGGAGACTCCCTGCGCCGCCCACGTTGGTGGCCGCGGGCGGAGTTAGCCGATGGCCATCCTCCCCTGGAATGCAACATTAGATAACGCTTTTCTCTAGGCCGAGGGTTCCCAGGGATTTTACCTGATCTTCCAGAGAGTTCCATGTTTCTTTGCTTAGGCAACTTTTCTTGCGTATTTCACAGCCCTCCTTCCCCTGGCCCCTCTTCCACCCGACACCACATAGGGCCGCAGTGTGATGACAAGTCTCGACGAGACGTTTCTCTCCTCGGAAAATCATTGTTAGGAGAGGGGTGTGTGGGTAAGGGTGTGTGTGTGTGTTGATAAACATTTATTACCCTATTGGTAATAGTTTTGTTTGAAAACACTGTGGCGTTTGACTTTCTACATATATTAGGTTTCACAGAGTAGATAATTACTATTATGTGAGGGATTTAGATGGGAAAACAGGTCTTAATTTTTCAACTCGGCATTTTCCTAATTGCAAATTTCTATAAACCGCGCACAATTACTAATTATAATTTTTGGGCTCAGTTCCAAAGCATTTAGATTATTTGATTAACCTGTTAATCTGAAGATTGGTTAATTCAGGAGGGTTGAGGCCAGGCTTTTGTTTTGTTCTTAGCAAGGGTGGAATTGATTTATTAAAGGATTACTGATACTAGAAATTACTTATTGAGTTTGTTTTCTTTTTTTGCGACGTCAAAGAATGTTTTGTTGTAGTGTTTGTTTTCTAGTTGTCATATTCTTAAACTGCACACTTATGTTTGCAATTATGACTATAGCCATTTGTGTAAAATTAATCAGTAAATACCTTAACAAAATAAGAGATAGTTTGGAATTTGAAGTTTCAACTTTTTTAAAAAAATTATTTTTAGGGAAGGAGGAAGAGAGGGAGAGAAATATAAATGTGTGGTTACTTTGCACATGCCCCCCATTGGGGACCAGGTATGCAACCTGGGCATGTGCTCTGACGGGGAATCGAACCTACAGCCATTTGGTTCGCAGCCTGCCCTCAATCCTTTGTGCTACAGCAGCCACGGTTAAGTTTCAATCTTTTTAATGATGTTAAGTAGTTATGAAAAATTCTAATGATGCTTTTCTGTACTTTGGGGGAATTATCTCAGTGAAGTTTAATTGGATTGTATTCTTTTACAATTTGGATACTACTAGTTAAAATTCTGGCTCTATCAATTTATGGCTTTTTAAAGTTTATTTTGCCCCATATAGACATTTAATAGAAAAAAATTCCCTCCCCTCTAACATATATGGGCCAAGGTCATAGCTTTTTAGAAACCAACTTTCATTTTTTTTTTTTTTAGGAGATTTTACGTGTTTTCAGGGTGGGAAGGGGAGGGAGAAAGAATAGGAGCAAAACATCAGCATGAGAATTGTCATCGGTTGCTTCTCACACACCCCGGACTGGTAACCTGGCCTGCATCCCAGGCATGTGTCTTGACTGGGAATCGACCTGGTGACCTTACCTTTAGTCTTGCAGGCCGACGCGCAATCCACTGAGCCACACGAGTCTGGGTTAGCAAACTGACTTTTAAAGCAATCTAAAAAGTAGAAAGTGGTATGAGTGACACCTGAGCAGAGAACTTGCCTGTGAAGTGTTCTGGAGACAGACTCCTGTAAGAGTGCAAATTAACAGATTGGTGCCTTCTGCCTCGCAGAAAGATTGCAAATAATGTTTTTCTGGTGTGTAAACTGGTTGCTAGTATTTGAGTTACAGAATGAATAATTGGAAATTATTTGAATGTCATTTTCTACTTAAGATATTTGTGTGACATATTGGACTGAAGTTTGGAGATATTATAAAAGTTCATGTAGGTATATTAGGTTTTATTTATTTATTTTCAGAGAGATGGGGAGGGAGGGAGAAAGAGAGGAAGAGAAACATTAATGTGTGATTGCCTCTCTCATACCCTCAACCAGGGACCTGGCCCGCAACCCAGGCATGTGCTCTGATTGGGAATCAAACCCACGACCCTTTGGTTTGCATGCTGGCACTCAGTCCACTGAGCCACACCAGCCGGGGTGAAAAGTTCGTACTTTTTTAACTGAAGATTTTTAAAAACTTCACAGAGTTTGTCACCTGCTACACTTTGGTTTTACTAACTTATGAAAATTTTCAAACGTGTAAGAGGAGAACAAAATTTTAAAAAAAAATCACTTTTTGCTAATCTTGTTTTGTTAACCCCTTTAACACATTTTTTCCCCTTGAGTTTTCACATCAAATCCAAGACATCAGGGTATTTATAAATAGTTTAGCATGTTTAACTGGTAAGGACTTAAAAAAAAATAAAATCACCATAATGATATTATAACAAAATTACCTTATTTCCTCTTGAATTCTAATTGTTGTAACTAGCAAATTATGTAAAATATTTACTTAAAAACTTAATTTGATTCTGACTGTTTAATGCATGGAAGATTTTGGTGTGGTCTGATTTCTACTTTATTTGATCAAGGCTTACATTTTTTGGGCTTGTCAGTAGAAAAATACTAAGTTCTGTTTGGGGCTTGTGAAATCTCCAAGAGAAAGGAGGATAACATTGAAGTGCCCTTTTCCCTCCAAACCTATTTTAGTTAACCGAGTGACCGATGCGTATTATTTATCCTTTTCCTGGTGAATTCCCAAAGTAACAAAATTGGCTTTTAGACCAGAGGTTTCATAAAAGTTTACAACATAACACGTAAAAAGGAACTCTAGGGATGTTAGAGCTTTAGGGAATATTTAGGAAACTGGGAAAAGGGCACTGCAGGCGGTATGCATTTGACTTTGTTTCATAGTCAAATTGATCCTTTAGTTCCTTAAAAATTTTTACTTAGCCTGGCTTGCATTTCAATGTACATTTCTTCAAACGTACTGTAGAGAATGGGAAGGAACATTTGGTATGGTAAAGCTGTTACCACTTTCCCTTGTGCATGTATTTCCTCTGCAATTGAGATGCAGTTTGTTCTTTTTCTCAGTATGTTAACGAAGCTACAGTTCCCAAGCATTACCACAAGGTGATGCAGTGACTTTGCACATTACTTCTCCGCTGGGTGGTATGTGTGTCCCTGCAGTGTGCATGTGTGAGCATGCACAGCGTATCCGTCTACCTGTGAATCATCTTGCTACCTTGATATTCGCAGTGAATTTCAACATTTTTATAAGCTTGTCTGTCTGTTTCACTCCTTTATCTGTGTAAGGAGCGAAACAGAAGAACTGTATGGGATTTGAAAATTTCATTTTTAGTGTTTAATGTGGGTTGATTCTTGTAATTACATTCAGATTATATTTATCTATGTTAAGTTTTTTATGACTAGAAGATAGTGGAATTTAATTTCAAAAAGTGAGGTAATAACAAGAGTGGAATGACTTATAAAATTACTATAGTTCTGATCACATTGAAATTATTTTAAAGGTTGGAGTGTTGGAGAGGGATTAATGAAGGTTATTAACAGGATGATCACAAGTTATTTTATTAATACTTTTCAGATTTATAGGCATCATGAATATATTTTAAGTCTGAGGGTTTTGTATCAAAAACTTGTATCTTGAGGGGAGGGTTTAAAATGAAATTTGATGTCAATATATTTATTTAAAACAATCAAAAATAATACATTTAATATATACTGGTAAAAACTCAATTTAGTTGTAAGTCCTTTTTTCAAACATATCCCTCATGAATAAAGACTCTTAACTGTATGGAGAACACTTTTCGAGTCCACTTTAATGCATTGTAAGCATATGGACACATAGATAAATACTGTGAGATGTATGCATACCTTCATGCTGTATTTATACCTTCAGAACTTTTCAGTGAAGTAAAAGTGGAAGGGTGGATTATGGATTTTTAAATCACTATTG
Organism: Carollia perspicillata; assembly: GCA_004027735.1. Classification (NCBI taxonomy): domain Eukaryota; kingdom Metazoa; phylum Chordata; class Mammalia; order Chiroptera; family Phyllostomidae; genus Carollia; species Carollia perspicillata. The sequence continues at coordinate 6,325 of PVKM010003356.1, forward strand.
TAACTGAGGTTAGATAAGTTTAAACTTCACTGCCTTGTTTTATAACAAATAATTGCAGCTTTGTTGATATAGTTTACTTTAGGAAATTAAGTTTTAAGAAAAAATGTTTTATTCTTAAATTGCTTTTAATTAAAAACATGGAAACTCATTCTGATACTTTCTCCTTACTGAATATCTTCCTCAGAGAAACTTAAATATTCACTCTCTTCATAGAAAAATATTACTGATTCACTTTCCTCCGTTTAGGGAGTTGTATCTATCAGGAGTTGATTCACTTGATTTAGCTATAGTTTCTCTTATTGGTGTATTAGAATCAGTAGGGAACATTCTTTCAAAACTGGAAACTGGTAGGTCTTTATGAAACTACTGACTTGAAAAGCGATTATCATTAGTGACTTTTATTTTTAGCATCATGACATCCCCCTGAGCCCAGATTAGCTCAGACAACTCAAAGAGACAAAGTAATGGACGTCTTCAGTTATTTTCGGCAGAGTTCCCAGTGTTTATAAGTGCTATTTTTTGTTTTCTTGAAGGTTTTGGCTTACCAGCTGGAGAGTATTAGCAGTTAAGTGTTTCTGTGCAATAGGTTGCTGGTAATAAAGCCTTTTTGTTCAGAGGTAGGAGTGTGGCAAGTGCAAGCGCTTTGCTGCCCAATCTGGGCAAACCTCACTCAGGTGGGGAGTCCTAACGACCAACCAGCCTGGTATTCTCACACAACAGTGGCTGCGGGGTTCACCACTGACGGTTTCCTTATGGGATATCTAATACATTGTTTTAGTGAAGCAGTACTTTGGTCATAATAGAAGCAGAGAAGACATACAAAGAAAAGTGGGTATTTTCTAAAGTGCTTGTTGTTTCAGAACCTTAAAAATTTGCCTTAGTATTTCAGGCAGGTCAGCAAAAGGAACAGTTGTAAAATCCCAATGTCCTAGATATTCCTAGCAATAAGGACTTAATACTTGTTAAAATATGAGTGGAGTCTTATTGCCGTGCTTGCTCTGTAGAAACTTCATGATTTGTGAAGCAGATTAGAGTAATTTGGTAAGCAAAAAAAATCTTCCTCCAGTTTTCCCCATGATTACAGATAGTCCTGTTTTTATGACTTAGAAGCAAGTGGTGTAGACTCACTGATTGTATTGAGTCTGTGGCACATTGTATAGAGAGCTTTTTGAAGTAAATCCTCCGTTGTATCCTTTTTCTTAAAAGTAGAGCACAAAAAAACATTTGGATCCTGTAGATATTTATAGTCTACGTTAGCCTTTCACCTGCTATCCAGTGCTTGGTGTTCACTAAGCCAGTGAGCATTTACCAAATCCATAATAGATTTCTACAGTATGTATTTCGTGTAAAAATATATACATTTATTTTTTAATCAGTAACTGTATGGAAATCAATGGAGAAAAAAACACGAATACTGGTAGTCAGAGTAGGATCATTGAACCCAGAATGAAAGGGTAGAATCGGTATGGGTAGAGAGGAACAAATAGGCTGAGCTCTGTTAAGTAGATAGCTACTTTTACATGGCTTGAGAGATCTGAAGAAGCATGTACCAGGACCCTGGAAGACAGGCTGGGTTTAGACATCTGTGGAAATGAGTGAGAGATGAGATTGTTGGGTTGGGTCAGAGTCTAAGTAGTAATTCTTTGTCCTCACCACATACAGGATTAAGGTTACTTGAAGACATTAAATGAAAAATGAAGGCATACACACACCCATGTCCAGGTCCCACTTCCATAAAGTCATTGTCTTTTTTTTTTTTTTTTTAAATCCCTAATAATTGTAATGTGTAGCCAGGATTGAGAAACATTGGTCCATGATCACAAACGGGTGAGGAATGCAAGCACTGAGAGATTAACATCCATTACAGGAACAAACAACCTAGGAGGGGGATGGGATGGGTCAGAGTAGGGAGGAAAAATAATGAAGTTCGAGAGTCCAACATAGAATCTCTTGGTTGCAACAGAAGTAAAGGGCATGGCTTTGTAGGAGAGTCGATAGTTTGTTTTGATATGGGTTTAAAAGCTTTTTAACTCCCATGTCACTTTCTGAGCCATATCAGACATTCTTTATTTCTCGATTTGTCTGTGTTTTTATATTTAATCATTTTTAAAGAGGAGTTCCAATATTCAAAAGTATATATCTTTTCAAAAATTATGATTGTTAATACCTGTGTAATTTGCATTTAACCCTGTGGAGGTCTAGGCTGATCTGAGAGATACAGACTCTTATCTTAAATATTGTTACATATGTCGGGTGCGTAGATTCAAAGTCATGCCTAGCTGCGAGTTTGTATCTGTATATGACTAATGTTAAGCCATAATGTTTAAACCTCCAGTTTGGTTATAACACGTGCTTCATAAGCATGTGTGATACTCAATACATGTGGTCTGCACTATAATTTTTTCAAACGCTGGTCTCTTAATGATACATTCTCTAAAGGTGAAAGTTTTTCTTAGTTGGTATCATTCAACTTTGTATGATTTGCTTGTTTCAGATTCATGATGACATCCTTTCAAGAAGTCTCACAGACTTCCAACTTTGCCCATGTCATCTTTCAAAATGTGGCCAAGAGTTATCTTCCTAATGCACACCTAGAATGTCATTACACCTTAACTCCGTATATCCATCCACATCCAAAAGATTGGGTTGGTATATTCAAGGTAAGAAAAATTTCCTGCATATTTCTTCTATCTTGCTACTTGGTATTTTCTTTTAAGCAGGTTGATCAGTAGCTTATAGTAGCTCTGTCTTCACTCAACATTAAGGGTCATTTTTGTAAGTGGGTCATTTTTATAACTGTCAAATGTAAAACATTTATGTTTGTAAAGGTAAACATTTCGTATTTAACAGTGGGATAGTGTACAACGAATGTTGGTAACTTGAATCCATGCTTTCCTTTCTATGACCAAAAGGTTCAGCTTCACTTAAGGTCTTAATGAAAATTTTTTCCAGAATCTTTTTCCATTTCTCCTTTTCTTACCTGAAAAAAAGGGGAAGAATAGAGCAGGGAAATGAGATTTGGGGAAGGGCATTCCTGGCAGGAAAATGGACTACTTAAGTAAAGGCACCATTTTTAATGTATTGGCATATAGCTACATATAAATAATTATATACAACCAGTGTGTGCAGTAAAGTGTACACGTGATATTGATGAATGTGGGATTCATTGGGAATATTTCTCAACTCTGCTATTAAACACAATGCTTAATAAAGATCTCTGTATCTTTATTTTGTTTGCCCACTTATTTCATAGGGCAAGTTCCTGGGTGTGGAATTGACATGTTTTTGGCATGGCATGTTTTTGAGCACTTCCTGTGTACTGCGCATTGTCCGCCATAATGGTTTTGATATGGTATGGATGGGCAGGCAGGGAGAAAGTGCCCTGGTAGTAATTGTAAGGAGGAAGGAGTGCTTGACAAGGTGTTAAGGAATTCGGTTTGCCTAGGATACCAGTTTCCGAAGAGGAATGAGAAAGGTTGGTTTGTATCATGTTTTGGATTGTTTTAATATTTGTCTGAGGAAGTAGGTTTTTGTTTTTTAAGTTCTCTCAAGGATATGTTGATTGATTTGAGAGAGAGAGAGAAACATTGTTTGCATCCTATACATACCCCGACCAGGGATCAAACATGCAGCCTTTTGTGCACAGGCCAGGGCGCCAACCAGCTGAGCCACTTGGCCAGGGCAGGAATAGCTAGTTTTTAAGCAGCGAGTAGTAGAGTTTAGAGGTGAACTTGAATCTTGCAGCGCTGAGTGAGAGAAGTTGCCAGTAGAAGAGAATAACAAGCAGACAGAATGTTTAGATTGTCCTAATTTCCTAAGTGAGATAACAAAGGCCTAAAGTTGAAAAGAGCAGCAGTTGTAGGTAATAATCCATAAATAGCACTCATAGAATTTGTCAACAGTTAGTTGAATGAATTGGGAATAGGACTCATGCATGACTTGAGTGTATTCAATGAGGAGCAAGGTCGTGAACCAAGCGTTGGGGACGGCTTGTGTATGGAGAAGACTGGTCTTGCTGCTGTGGAAGGCTGTCCTAGGGAATTGGAGCAGATGAATCAGGAGATTGCTGAGCAGCAGTTTTGTGACTTTCTCTAGAGAAGTTCAGCACCTAGAATTGTGAATGAAAAATTCCAAATGGAGTATCATTCAGACTGGGAATTGGAGGCGAGTAGTGAATAGAAAGGGAAGTCAGCAGGACAAAGGACTCTAGGGTGGTTTAGGGTGCATTAGTGAAATGAGTAAATGACTGTGACGTCCAGCTGGATAGGGAAATGGGTGAAGTCAGATAAAGGATATAGAGAATGGGTTGAGGTTTTATTTTTTAGTTTTTATTCCCTCTTCTTAAGTATTGACTAGTTTTAATTTTAACTGAAATAAACACATAATATGTTTATTATTTTATATTTGCAAAGATCTTTCATCAGAATATTGTAGTCCTCATTTTACAGATCTGGGAACTGAGGTCCAGAGTGAAGTGACTTACTCAGGTTATTAAACGTGTAACTGAGATTTGAACCTCACGTAAACTGGCATTCAAGAATTGTTCTCTGGCAGTTTGGTTAAGGGAGAGATCTGGTTATCCAAAATTAGTGAGAGACTTCCTAGGAAGTTCACTATGAGTTTTAAGGAGTGATAGAATTGAAGTAAAAATACAAGAAAAGCCCTGGCTGGTGTGGCTCAGTGATCTGAGTGTGGACCTGTGAATCAAAAGGTCACTGGTTTGATTCCCAGTAAGGGCACATGCCTGGGTTGCGGTCAGTGTCCCCAGTGGGGAGCGTGTCGAGGCGGGGGGATGGCCACACATTTATGTTTCTCTCCCTCTCTTCCTCCCTTCCCCTCTCTCTAAAAATAAATAAGTAAAATCTTAAAACAAAAAATATTGTAAAATTTGACGTGCTTATTAAAATAGAGTAATTTTTAAACATACTAACCCATGTTTTAACTTCAGAGTGCAGTAAAAAACAATGTGCTATAAGATAATCACTCTAATATTAAACTGTTTACTAATAACCTCCATGTTTTTTTCCTTTAGGTTGGGTGGAGTACTGCTCGTGACTATTATACATTTTTGTGGTCCCCTATGCCTGAACATTATGTAGAAGGATCAACAGTCAATTGCGTATTAGCATTTCAAGGTAAGATTGAAAACTGCAGAACCCAATGAAATTAGGTATCTTATTTGCCATTTAAAATGTTGTACCCATTGTAATGATCTACTTAGGCATACCTGGCTTACCACAATTGAATTAATTAGTATCTGTTTAACAAAAGTCATAAGAATGTAAATATCTATTATAGGTAGGCCACATGATATTTTATGTTGACATTACCAAGGCTTTTTGCTTGTTAACTTTCATTGAAGAGGGTTGATTTCTTATCAGCTCTTTATTTCTGACGGTTTTTTCCCAAATGAGAAAACAATACTCTTGTTCATATTAGAATAATATAACAAATTAAGGTGAGAATAATACAGGAGTGGGCATAAGTAGGTTTATAGTTGCGAATATGTCGAACAGTTTATTTTTGTATTATTTTCCTTACAAACAACTGTGACCCTACTTTTGCCCACCCCTCTATGCTGCATGAACACCATGAAGATGATGGATGGGATATATAGAGGGTTTCAATTTAGTATCTGTGCTAATTTAATTAGTACATTAATTTTATAGGGAAATTTGCCTATAAAAGGATAAAAGTAATGTGAAATTGATTCTTAGTTTGGCACTGTGTACAGATTTTAAACAATACTCTTAGAAATCCGTCACAGAATTTGGTATAGAGTGATTTTGTATTATAATTGTACTGACTTTGTGTTGTATGAAAGCAAATTCTTTTGTTTATGCCATAGATTCTTTTCGGTCTGGTGATGTTAATGGAAACTGTTTCAGTATAATATTTAGTACGCATAAAATACATAGAATTGCAAGGGATTCCAGTGATATTCCATTGTATGAATATGCGTTTGTTTATCCATTCGTCTGTTAAAGGACATCTTGGTTGTTTCTCAGTGTTGGTATTTGTAAAGCTGCTGCAGGCACTTGTGCACAGGTTTTTGTGTGGATGTAAGTTTTCATTTCATCTGGGTAAATACCAAGGAATGTGATTGCTGCATCATATGTTAAGAGTATGTTTAGTTTTGTAAGAAACCATCATCAAATTGTTTTCCAGAGTGGCTGTACCATTTGCATTCTGCCAGCAGTGAAGGAAAGTTCCTGTTATTTTACATCTTTGCCAGCATTTGCTGTTATTAGCGTTTTGTATTTTATGGTTTATGTTTTTTAAATTTTTTATTCTGAGGTTTGTGCTGTATATGTTTGGTGTGCAAATCAATTGGCAATGTAACCACATGAAGCTTGGGTATATAAAAGTATTTCCTTATGTACTGTGTCAAGAAACCAATATTCAGAGGATAAAATTTGTACTGTAATGTAGGCAGAGATTTACATTCCTGTATGTTTTATGGATTAATAAATGTTACAAATTATATGTGAGGTTTATCTTTTAATTCATAGTCATTTTTTAAGATAATCAAATTAAAGTGAGTATATTGGAACTGATTTTATTATGATTCTTGTTCTTAAAGGTTATTTTAAATATAATTAGTCTTGTAATAAATAAGTTAACTTACTGAATGTGTTATATTGACTTATGAATTTATTGGTTACTTAGCAAAAAGTTTAAAAGCAGTAAAAAAAGAGAGAAAAGCCTCCAGTTTATTTCTGTTCATACTTTAAAAGCATGTTCATGGGAGCTGAGCATAAGTGCAATAAGTTTTACAAGTTTCCGAAAATTCATCCTGTTAAATTTTACTTTGAAATTCAGAATTAAAAGCTTCCATCCACCTAGAACTCGTTATATAAAAAAGGCAGAATAGGGTCATGAAAAACTTATCTATAAAATATTAGAGCAAAAACAGATTTTAAGTACAATCCAAGTCACTTTGTTCATTTTATGAATGAGTCATGAGAATCCTGAAATGCACAGCTCAGAATAACTAATAGAAATACATAAATGTAATTGTTTTCTTAAAGAGATCCTTATTTGTTTATTATAGTTTGATTGCTAATGTCACAGGCTATAAAATCTGACTCAGAGCCTCGTTTTTACTTTTTCCTATCTTCTTTTGTTTAAGATTTTATTATTCACTTTTAGAGAGATGAGAAGAGAGGGAAAGAAACATCGATGTGTGAGAGATACATCAATTGGTTGCCTCTTGCACAGCCCAGCTGGGGACCTGGCCCACAACCCAGGCCTGTGCCCTGACTGGGAATTGACCTGGCGACCCTTTGGTTCACAGGCCGACGCTCAATCCACTGAGCCACACCAGCTAGGGCTTTCCTATTTTATTTTCAGTGTTATTCATCTGATAGGAGCGTTGTCTAGATAGCTGCATTACTGTTATTTTTTTAATACTCACTTGAAGACATGACCATTGCTTCTAGAGAGAGGGGAGGGGAGGGAGAGAAACATCGATTAGAGACAGAAACATCTATCTGTTGCCTCTCGTGTGTGCTCCGACCAGGGACTCGAACCCAAAAGCTAGGCATTTGTCCCGACTGGGAATTGAACCCATAACCTTTGGGTTTACCCGACAACCAATTGAGCCATAGCAGCCAGGACTTTTATAGATAGCTTTAAATTGCAACTCTGAATAACTACATCTTGTTTCTCAAATGGTATTTAAACCACATTTTTTAGTATTTTTGTAAGTTTTTAAAATTAGACCATGGTTATTTAGTTTGTAGAATTTATATTGTCATGATACCAGGGCTGATTAGTCAGACTATATTTTTGTTTTTTATTTAAACTTTAAAAATAAGTCTAGTGGCCTTGTTTGTAAAGTTACTGAGACATGGATTAATAGTTTTAGTAGTAGATATGAGGAAGGTGCAATTGTTAAGAAACTGTCTTGCCAGATGTACCTCTATATTACTCTTCTAAAAACTTTATATTTTGAAATAGTTTTAGATGTAAAGGTGCAAAACTAATACACAGAATTAACCTATACTCTTCAACCGCTTCTCTTAATTTTAACATCTTGTATAACCACAGTACATTTATTTAAAAAACAAGAATTTAACATTGGTGGAATACCTTTGACTCAAGTACAAACATCATTCAAATTTCACAAAGTTCCTAGTGTTGTTTTTCTCTGCCTGTTTTTAATCCCAGACCCCACATTACATTTAGTTGTCATATCTTCTTGGTCTCTTCTAGTCTGTGACAGTTCCTCATTCTGTCCTGTCTTTCATGACTTCTACAGTTTTGAATAATACAGGTCAGTTTTTAGATTTCCTTACTTTTTTTTTTTGGTAGGCTTGTTTCTTATTTTGGGTTTGTCTAATGCTTTGTCATGGTTGCATTGAGGTTATACATTTTTAGGAAGAATACCATAGAACTAATGTTGTACTCTTCTCAATATATTGTATCTGGGAGTACATGATATCCATATCTCTTATTACTGGTGATACCAATCTTGATCACTTGGTTAAGGTGTGTCTACTGGGTTTCTTCAGTGTAAAGTTAGTATTTTTCCCTTTGTTGTAATTAATGACTATTATGGAGGAGCTACTTTGAGACTAAAGAAGTATCTTGTTTCTCCTCAAACTTTCACTACTCATTTTAGGATCCATCACTGGACCTTGCTTACAACATTTAAATTGTTGCCGTGTTTGCCTATTGATACTCTTATATTCTGAGTCTTTGCATATTTATTAGTTGGAATTATGTTAGGAGAAGTCCCCTTCTCCATGGACTCATGGATATTTAGTCTATGGAATAAAGTCTGATACTATCATTTTTGTTGCTCAAATTATTCTAGCTTTCTTTGGTCATAGGGAAGCTCATCAAGAGGGCTCCTGTGTTTTTTTCAACGTTCCTCTTCTCTCCCTCTTGTTTTTTAAAGGACTTCTTACTTTCAAGCACCAGATGATGTTCTAGATTTGCCTTGTATTTTTTCTGTCCCTCCCTCTTCTTTCTAAAAAGGAAGGCCAGCTATTTTGAAAGAATGAAATCAAGTGAAATAGATACCATAATAATGAGACTGGAAATTTTACAATATAAAGGAATAACACATAGTGATTACAGATTTCTGAGTAGATAGTAATATCCAAGATAAAGTGAATACATTCATTTTTGTATGTTCATTTCACAATCACTTAATGCTTCCTTTTTATTTTTACAAGTCATTCTGGGGGATTCCAGAATTTTTATATTATATATCTGTCTTCAATATTTCTGAGGTCTTGGTATAGGATATAAAACATGTATAATAGTAATACAAGGTATTCTGTGGAGCCCCCCCTTTCTTTAATGTAAAAAATCATAGGAGCTTTGGAGAGGAAGTAGATTGATATTGTGCTAGGGTAATCCAGCAAAATTTAAAAGAGAAGGTAACAATTGAGATGAAGAAAGAAGGCACAAATGCTGAACATGTACTTGTCAGGTAGTGGGCTAGATGGTATAAGTGCATTATCTGTAGATACTTGGGAACTCCAAGATGGGTGTCTTTGTGTCTCTTTTACAGATAAGAAGCTCTGGGGTCTGGGAGGTGAAGTACATATTAGCGGTAGAGCTGGAATCCAGAATAAATCTGTGTAGTTCCAAAGCTTATTTTTGTTACACAGCATCGTTAGACCTCATTCTGTTTTCTCTCATTACACAGTTCATATGTGTAGCACGTTCCTTTGTAAATCTCTCCCTTTTACATGTAATGAATTGAGGGGAGATTTCTTTAAATGGTATATATTCACCCCTAATAGTCCTCCCAGATTTCTGTGCTGGTCCTTCCCTTGCTTTTCCTCCGGCCTTCTTGTCATTGAAAACAAATACGTGGCCCTCTCTCAGATGAGTTAGTTTTGCTCTTAGTGAAGATTTGTGGAAAGAATGTTCTGGGGGTATAAGCTTAGACCCAAGATAAGAAAACTTAGGCATGTTAAAGGAAGAAAGGATGATAGTCCAGTTTGGATAATTTATGAAAGACAGGAAAGACATACCCTAAATGCCTAGAACAGGGTCGGGAATGAGAGGAGATGGCAAGTATTGTTAAATTAAATAAAGGTAACCTTTTATTAAAGGAAGTTTAATAATGTTTGTTTGTTATCTTCCTCTTAGGATATTACCTTCCAAATGATGATGGAGAATTTTATCAGTTCTGTTACGTCACCCATAAGGGTGAAATTCGTGGAGCAAGCACACCTTTCCAGTTTCGAGCTTCTTCTCCAGTTGAAGAGTTGCTTACTATGGAAGATGAAGGAAATTCGGACATGCTGGTGGTGACCACCAAAGCTGGCCTTCTTGAGGTTGGTGCCAACAGTGAGCTAGTGATTTGCAGACACTTCTAAAAACAGAGCATGTGAGAGCATTGTGTTCATTAGCGGTTTAAGAATTCTCAGGTTATATAAGAGCATAACCTAAAAAGAAAATGCTTTTTAACTAAAATAAACTCAGTGTGTTATTTTTGAAATACTTTTAAAAGTCTGTCACAATTGTATTGAGTTCACTGTGGCCAGGACTGTCCCCAGGGCCTATCAGTATTTTGTGCATAGTAGTTGTGCAGTAATTGAGAGAATTTAGACCTAAAGCTTTCCTGACATCCCTTCCCCCTAGCCTTTCTCTTTTGGTGGTGGCCTAATCCATTAATGTGGAGTAGTGCCGATTTGGAGGGCGAAGCTGGAGGGAAAGGGGTGCAAAGCAGGGAACCTGTCACTGGTTGCGAGCTTTATTTCACCGCACTGCGGGTGTGCTCTGTCCCAAGGGTGGCAGTGAATCAGGGAAGCATCCCCATCTCTTAAGTTGAGGTCCAGCATTTTTATAATGATTGTTTTTTCCTTGTCATCTGATCAAATGAATAAGCTTGGATTAACCACAATTAAAAAAGGAAAGATGTAACACCTCTTACTATTTTTTAATGGAATATTTTGGAGTCATTGCATTGGCTCCAATAGAAATTTACTCTGTGTTTGATCTAATAATGCCTTAGGTCTTAATTTTTAGTAGTTACCGAAGACGAAAATTGAATGTTTCTTATTTTAAGATATTTCTCAATATTTTATCCTATACCTACTAGAGGGTTACATTTGTGTTTCTGTGAAAAACTGCTGCTTTAGTTGGTTCAGCGTATATTTTTGGTTAATTTATATTCACATTTAGTCTGTGACAGGTCATTGCTTTTTGTTTATAGTCAGATGAATTTTTATACGTAAATATTTTATGCCTTTGATTTTATCTTATTTACATTCAGAAACAGATTAGAGGGGAAAAAAGACAAGAGGTTAGTATTTAAAATACTTTAAATAAGGCAGTTGGACTAAGACGACTTGAAGGAACCAATCATTTGTTGTGAATTCTTCTGGATCTTCCCTCCCCCCTCCAGAAATTCTTTTCTTATCTTAAATAAAGAACTGTAACTTTTATAGGGTGCCTAAAACATTTTGTGTTGACAAGTGCTCGATGATCAAGGTTTTTAGCCTGGTATTTGAATCCTGGTCAGAGATGCTGAAACAGGCCCAGCTCGTAAGAAGAATGCAGTTGGTTTACATTGCAGTGTTTTTGAATGCTTGTGAGACCACCCTGATTTCAGGGCTGCAGACAGAGAACAGGAGTTTTGGCATCTGCATCTCTCTGGTGCACTCCTTCTCAGTAAACTGGGACACTGTTCAATTTACTTCACTTCTTCGTACTTACAAAGAAAATGTAAATTTCCATCTCTTAGGGAGATATTTTTGAGATAAAATGTTTTTATATTCTGACCAGTTTTTGGACAAGTCTTTTAAGTTTCCACGTTCATCTTCCTGGCTGGATGGCTCAGCTGGTTGGAGCATTGTTCTGTGCACCGAAGTGTTGTGGATTCTATCCTCTGTCAGGGTACATGCCGAGGTTGTGGGTTTGATCCCTGGTTGGGATGCCTGCGCTAGGCAGCCCGTCGATATTTCTCTTTCTCTCCCCCTCTCTCTCTCAAATTAATAAAAACATATCCTTGGGTGAGTATTTTTTTACGAAATCCACATTCATCAATATTTTTAATGATTTTTAGCTAAAACTGCACGAAATTAGTACAAATGAGACATTACCTAGGGTACTGTTGACATTACAAGTGATGAATGAAACAATCCTTCAACATGTAGGTCTTGACTAGATCCTAGATTTTTTTAAGAATTGATATTTTAGGTATAGTAGGGGATATTTTACTGTGGACTATCCATTGAATGTTATAAAATTATTCATTTCTTAGCTATTAATAATGGTAATAGTTGAAGAGGAAGCTTACTGGGATATGCTTGCTCTGAGTTCTTAGGGGTGAAGTGTCAGTGATTTTGTTTCAAAAGGTTTATTCCCCCCATTACGTAAATAAACTTAAGTACTGAATATAAAGGGAGATAAAATAAACATGGCAAAATATTAATGAATTTAGGTGATGGGCGTATGGGTGTTCATTGTAAAATTTTAACTATTATATGTTTGAAAGATTGAGGGCAGAAATTTGACTTTTATACATTTTTATCTAATTTGAATTTCTTTTAAAAATGTCTGCTTAAGGTTCAGTAAACTCTTCAGCTAGTAAATGCCAATTAAATGAATTACTGGGGAAAAGTGGTTCTTTTATAATGTTTCCTTTGCACTATATCAAGATGTATTTATATTTTTAAGCTGTCAGAAAGTTTAGAGGCAAAAATCATCTAATCACCTCTTTCAAAAAATCGGTAAGGCATGAAAGAAGTTCAATGAATAAATCAAGTTTTCTCTTTTGAGGACATTTATTTCTGTTATTTTCATTTGGTGTGATGAGTAAGGTAGAAGGGTCATTCTAAAATTTTTTCACCATTCAATTTTCATAAAAGCTATTTTAGAGTTTAGTCAGTTTGTTTCCATGACCCTGGAAAACTGACTCGGGGTGTACTAGTACTGTGGGAAAGCTTTGCATTTTAGCAATGCCGCCTCTGTGAAGCCTCTGTGAAGCCTTACCTCTGAATGCGCGGTCTTCCCCTGTTAGCATCAACAGTTTCTGATTGTAAGAGAAGTATTAACCATTGTAGTTCTCTTGATTTAGTACTTTTTTAGGATATTGGAGTTTAAATTTTCCTGAACTGAGTAACTATTAATGTTCCCATGATAGTCAATTATATTAATATATTGTTACAGTCTGCATTTTAGTACTAAAATTTGCATTTACTTATAAAGTTTGTTTTAGTTTAGCCAAATAAAGGCCATTACATATAGACATTTATTACCTTACATAGTACCTTACAGAACCAAACCTTTTAATAGTAACCCCACAGTTGAAGGCCTATGTAACATAAGGAAGTTATTAATGGATTCAACAGTTTTCCATAAATCTGCATTCAAGAAGAAATGTACATTTTCTCATTGATTATTATTCAAGATAAGAAAAGCCCAAAGTCAAGTCATTTATGAAACTTTATGCTTTGTTTTTAGTGCTGATTTGAAAAATGATTAGTATGAAATTTCCTAATAAAATTATGTACTAAGTAAAATTTTGTACTTTTAATTTTTTCTTCTTTGCCCAACCAAAGGGAGGTCTAAATTTATGATCCATGAAGTTTTCTACCTGAATGCTAAACAAGGTTGATTGACATAAAGTATATGTAACCATTCTTTCTGTGAATCTGTACTATTTTTTTTTGAAATGGAAAATAGTTTGTAATATGTGGGGGGCCATAAATGGTAATGGAAAAATACAGTAAAACATTTTTTAAAATTTAAGTTTTTTATTTTATAGTTGAAAATTGAGAAAACCATGAAAGAGAAAGAAGAACTGTTAAAGTTAATTGCTGTTCTGGAGAAAGAAACAACGCAACTTCGAGAACAAGTTGAAAGAGTGGAAAAAGAACTTAACCATGAAAAAGAAAGATGTGACCAACTTCAGGCAGAGCAGAAGGTTAGTTGTGTCATATGTAACTGATAGAAGTTGATACAGTACCTTACCTGAAACCCACTTTTTCCAAAAATTGAACCAGTTAAAGTGAGTGAAAACCCTGTGTTGGAAAAAAAATAGCAGCCAGATATTTATACAAAAAACAGGTCTGTTTCTGTCAGCCCGTGCCACAGCTGCTTTTATGTTGTAAATAATTAAAATTTTGGATTTTTGGTACAAGGCTTGATGATGTAGTGCCTGACAACTATTTCTAGATGCTTAACATCTACTTTTAGGGTGTTTGATTGATTTTGAGGGTAGCGGTTGGAAATACAATTAGGAATGATAAACACTGAATAAGGTAAAATAGAATAAAGTGGCTAAGTTACTTTTCCAAAAAGCAGAATTCAGTGAAATGAAATATTGTATTAGACAGAATTTTGAAATCCTTGATATGGGAAATTCTGTGAATTATCCTAAAAATATCTAATTAATATTAGTGCATTTTTTGAGCTAAGAAAAAGAAGTGTAAATATAAAACAGTGTAATTTCTTTAGAGACACAGATGGATTTTAGTGGCTGAAAAGAAATGAATAGTGGCTGAATAACTTAGTCATTGACTTGTTTGTTCACTATTTTCTCAAGAAAAGTAATTTGTTAGTTTTGACAAACTTAAAGGGATTGTGATTACATATCTCATTTATAACTAACCAGATACATTGTATTTACATCTGATGACAGGACTGACCTATCATTCCCTGAGGATGGGGTCTGTTCCATTATTCTTTAACAAGGCCTAGAGCAGTTAATAATTGTTAACTGAATCATTAGAGCAATGATTCTTAACAATTTTACTGCACCAGTGCAGTGGTTGTATTTTTGCACACCTCTGCAGAGATGCTGTTCTGAAAAGGTTTTTCTTGCCTTATTCTATTTGGCATTGCTCTTTGGAGTTAGAGGGTAAACAGTGTGTACAATTTTAAATCTCCTTATAAATACGCGTGGCCTTCTACCTATATTAACATTAGCCTTTTTAGTTTAAGATATGTAGATATTCTCCCAGTTTTACACTTGGGGAACACTTGGAACCCTGCAGTTGAAGTATCCTGCAATAGGAGAAGGATGTTCTCTTTGGTTAAGGATCCACTTTTTTATTTGAACTTTTAAGGCAGGTACGTTAAATATTAAAATTTAATAAAATCTCATCATATGTGCCTGCCTTGACTCTTAGGGCATTCAGCTAAATTTTTATATTTGTTTCGGCTTCTTTCTTTGAATGTTTGTTCATACCTCTGAGTCACAGTGGCAGGAACATTGCCTTATTGGTATAATTATCAGTTGGACTAGTGATCTATGCTAAAAGAAGTGAGTGTTAACCTTGGAAGTATCATATGAAACCTGATTTGTCATTGGGGTAACACTGAAAAGTAAGATGTGAAAAATGAAAATGACTAACTAAAAATTTTTCCCCCTCATTTTTGTTTCCTGACCCTCTGGTGGAGAAGTTAGGGAAATCAACAAACAGGATGTAAGAGAAAATGCAGGGGAAAAATTGTTTAACCTAGTATATGTAAGTTAATATGTAAATGTTACCATTTCAGGTATAGTATTTAGTCTTACATACTTTTGATGGAACAAAGGTGGGATTAATATTTAAGAGTACATAGATTTTTTTTTAAGATGCACGTTTGTCTTACTGATTATGTTTCTCAAAATACTTTATTATTGTTTCTAAGGAACTTACTGAAGTTACAGAAAATTTAAAAATGGAAAATGAAGAACTTAAGAGGAGATACAATTATGCCACATCCAAAGCTGTCAAGCTTGAGGAAGATATTGTGTTAGTGACAAATAAAGCAATTGAAAAGGAAACGGAGTTGGACAGGTATTTCTGACACTTTTTAAAAAAAGATTTTATTTATTTGTTTTTAGACGGGAAGGGAGGGAGAGAAACATCAAAGTGTGGTTGCCTCTGGTTCGCCCCCTACTGGGAACCTGACCTTGCAACCCAGGCCTGTGCCCTGACTGGGAATCAAACCAGCGACCTGCCTTAGTTCGCAGGCTGACACTCAGTCCACTGAACCAGACCAGCTAGGGCATTTCTGACATTTTTAAAAGACGCTTTTATGTTTTAAAAATGTTATATTTAACAAAGTTTTTTTTCTTTATGTTAATGTTACTTTACCTTAACTCAGTTTAAAGGACAAACTCAGGAAGGCACAGAGTGAACAAGAACAACTTGAATATCAGTTGAAGACAGAAAAGGATGAGAAGGAACTTTATAAGGTAACTTATTTTTCCTATTTTTATTACTTATCTACTGCTGTGTAAGAAGCTACTCCAGCACTTACTTAGTGTCAGAAATTTGGGAGCAACTCAGCCAAGCTGTCGCAGCTCAGGTTCTCTTGTGTGGTTGCAGTTGGGGTGTCGGCTTGGGCTGCAATCACCTTGTGGCTTGGTGGGAACTGGAAAATTTGCCATCAGGGCGGCTCACTCACGTGACTTCTGGCAGGAAACCCTTTAGTTTCTTGCTGTGCGGCCTCTTCAGTAGCTTCATGAGGTGTCCTTACAACACGGCAACCAACTTCTGCTGGAGCGTGAGCGCAAGGAGGGCAAGGGGAAGTTGGAGTGTGTGTGATGAGCTAGTCTCCAAAGCTGTGCGCAGAAGCAAGTCACCTGGCCTAGCTGATGGCTCAAGGAGAAGGACGTAGGTCCCACGTCTGGAAGAGAGGAGTATCAAAGGATTTGAAGATGTATTTTAAAGCTGCTGCATTGTGTATAGTTCATAAAAGTTAACTTCCAGGGAATTAATTTGCTGCTGTTTTAGATAGTTAGCAGGTAATGTATAATAAATCAAAGAGGTTTAATGGTGACAGGATACCTGTTCATCAGAATTTATATAACCACTTAGTTTCCTCCTATAGGAACCCCAGACCTTAAGGAGAGTCTTTCTTTATTTTAGTGGTGAATGTCACGACGTTTTAGAGTTTGGCTTTTGGACTAGTCTTCAGGGACTGTCATTTCAAAAAGGATACTCTCACTGATGACAAATGTTTACCTTTTGTATTTTTTCTTCCTTCTTCAGTGATTCTGAAGTATTTATCTTAATTGTCAGTAATGTTGTAGATGCAAATTGAGACTGACTTATCTTAAGTTCCTGAAAGAATGAAGAAGAATTTCAAGAACGTTCTGAGTTATCAGTGCTATCTGGATAAATCTGGCTATATCTAATCTCTTTATTAGATTTGAAAAGGACTGTGTTCGTATTTGATTAAAGATAAAAACATAACACTGCATGTAGGCAGTATTTGAGAGTCACTGTACTGAGAAACTAGAATACGATTTGTTGTATTGCCGGCGGGTTGTTCCTACTCACTTTTGGTGGTGGTGGCGGTTTTTAAAAGGTGAAGGTGCTGAGTCTATGGAGTGGGGCACGCTAAAGCAGAGCATGGGTAGGGAAGTTTCGTTGTCCTGGGTTAGAACCAGTCTGTTTCTCACTGCTTGAGTTGGAGCGTGCACGTGTGTATTGACCATTTTCAAAACAGGAAGAGAAATAGTTGAAGATTCACTGGTGGATGATTTTATGACTTGACTTTAAGAAAAAGTATGAGGAAATGTTTGTTTTTGTAACAAGATTTTGTAAAAAGGGGAAACAAAACAGATAATATCGAGGAAGAATGGATGTATACAATTGGATTACCATTTATATGATGTTTTTGTAAACCACCTTGAATGCAGTTTATTTTAATTATAAAGCATTTTTAAGTGAAAATTTGGCATCTGTAATAATTTTTAATTTAATGTTATTATGGATTTCAGTGAGAATGTTTCAGTTTTGTTGCCAGAAGACCTGGGCTTTATTTCTCTGGACAATTAAGTGCTTTCCATGTTGTTTTTCTGTTAGCACAGTAGGAGATAATAAGATTAATAGGATGTTTGTGTCTTTATTTTAATTCAGCAATAAGTAAAGTGAATCCTTAAAGATACACTGTTCAGTATTGAGAAGTAAGCCAGTGTTGTGATCCCTAGGATGACTTAGTTTGGAAAGAGGATGATAGCCCTGTCTCTAAGCTGTCAACTTTCCCCTGCCTTTCTTTGTCTCTTCTGTTTTGAGAACAGCATGGGTATTTTGTAGAGGGTTGGCAGCCACATGTTAGGGTGAATTCAGCATTTATTTTTTCTTTTCTATTCTAAATTATATGTCCCCTAACTTCCCTTTCCCCGCTTTCTGCAAACACTTTCCGTGTGTTGGTTGTGCACCTGAATGGCAAGTCCTTTGCCAAGGACTTGGCAGGGAGGAAAGAAGGGCAAGAATAAAGTGTCTTGGAGATTTATTCTTTTACACCCTTCTAATATCTTTGGTTTTCTATAGGCATTAGAAGGGATCAAAGGGACATCAAATTTCCATTTGAGTGTACTCTCAGACACCCCCCCCCAAGTGTTCTCTGAGTAGTATTTTACTTGTATTGTTTGAACCCCGAAAATTGGAAGTAAAACTCTTCCTTAGGGATTTTTGTTTTGTGCTATTTTGGCAAGAAGATTCCACTTCCTGAGTTTGATAAGACTTACATTCTTAACTCCAGAATTTCCCACGCAGGTTATTCACGTGAACTCCAGAGAGAGTCCTTTTCTCTCCTTCCTCTAGCCTGTGTGGGATCATGTGACCTGCTGCTGCCCTATCAGAATTTAGAGGAATTGGTAGACCACTTTCATGAGCTAATGACTATGAAAATTGGGTGGTGTTTTAAAGTGATGCTGCAGAGGTGTTGGCTGCTGAGCCTTTCAGAGAACCCAGAGTTATATTCTGTCCTTGTGAACAGAAATTAGTCTTTTAGTTCCATACATTTAAAGAGTAAAGTGTAAGAAGTATGTTAATTCATTTGTCTGTGGTACTCTTAACCAAAGCAAGATAATCCTTTATGGTGGAAACTATGTGTGTACTCTTTATAATTTCAGTTAATGGAATTTGATTTATATATCAGTTGTGAGCAAATGAGCAGCCACAGTCAAAGTTCCTGGGGAAAATCTGCCGGGATAATTAATTAACAAATATATTTTTCAGCACACACAGGAAGTAAATGATGCAGTAGTTTTCACAAGCAGAGATTGAATTGCTTAGGATGTTTTCTAAAATCTCATTATGCTTCATATCTGAATATGTCTGTGACATAATCTGTTTCTTCTCCAAAAGAACAACCAAATTCATTTGCAGTCTTTAGAAAAGATTTTATTTATTTATTTATAGAGAGAGGAGAAGGGAAGGAGGAGAGGGAATGAAACATCAGAGTGAGGTTGCCTTTTGCATACCCCCTACTGGGGACCTGCCCTGTAACCCAGGCATGTGCCCTGACTGGGAACCAAATCCATTTACGATTTTTTAAAAAAGAACTTAAAATCATTAAATCAAAGGCAAAGACTTTAGAGATCAAGTAATAGTGTTCAACCTTAGAATTACTAGGCTTTGTGGAAAGTTTAAAGAAAAAAAGCTTAGCTAATCACTTGGCTGAACTTGGGTCCCTGACTCCAAGTCTGGTGAGTCTCCCCATCCCTGAATCATATTTGGGGTAGAGATGAGGAGTGGTCGTATTTTAAACTTTGACTTGGGTTATGGAGTTAGAATATTCTTGACATTTTCGAGCACTGTTACAGGTACATTTGAAGAATAGAGAAATAGAAAATACCAAACTTGTGTCAGAGGTCCAGACTTTAAAGAATTTAGATGGAAACAAAGAAAACATGATCACTCATTTAAAAGAAGAGATCGGCAGACTGCAGTTGTGTTTGGCTGAAAAGGACAGCCTGCAAAGGGCCTACTTGCTCACCACCGCAAGTAAGGTGAGTGCTTCTGCAGCGTGCATTGGATATTGGAAAATGTTTTCTCTGCTAAATGTATACAATCTGGTGGTTTCTGTTTTTTTATTGAGTTTATTGGGGTGATATTGGTTAATAAAATTATGGGTTTCAGGTGTATAATTCTATAATACATGGTGGATTCTATTTTTAATCTTTTCTCCCCCAGCCTTTTCTTTTGAAGACGTTTAAACTTGTAAGAAAAGTTGGAAGAACAGAACAGTGAAAACGTATGTCCTCATACATACGTCCTCAAGAAAAGGCATAGATGTTTCGTACATTCTGTTGCAGTCACAGCAAAAGTTACAGTTTCAGTTTCATTCTTGGTGACGATGGGTTTACTCATTCGTTTGAAGTTATGTCTGCCTGTGTGTTCATTATATTAGTGCCTTTCTCTCTGATTTTTGAGTCGTCTGTGGGGTGACACTTGAGATCACGTGAACAGACGATTCCCCACTGAGTGGTCTCTCACTCAGTGTTTTTCATCCCTTTGCCTTCACCTGCATCAGCTGTCACATCAGTGACTGCAGGATGGTGATTTAAAAATCTGCCATTCCGTCTACGTTTGTTAGTAGGTATTCTTTTATAATGAGCAGAGGTTCCATATATCACTGTGGTCTTTGGAGGCTTTTTTGTTCAGTGTATTATACATCGTCATCATCATCGTTCTTTTTTATACTCAAATCATCCAATATGTAGCCAGGGGGAAACTTTTAAAAGTTTCCTTTTGAAACTACTTTTGTGTCTTTTTGATACATCCCCTTAATGCTTTGAATACTTAATTGCTTTGTGGCACAACTGCATGTTGCAGCTTTAGGTATTAGCCATTTTTCCAGGGAGCTCTGTTTTTTTTTTTTTTTTGTTTGTTTGTTTGTTTTGTTTTGTATTTTTTCAGTAGGGAATGGTATTTTGAATCCAAGAACTGGGTACTGTTGCTACTAGGGGTTGTACTTTCATTGGATACTTTAAGCCTTTAACTTATATTGGTATGTTCGATTCAAATCTAGTACTTGAGGAGTTCTTCCTTACCTTTCTCTATTTCATATTTATATATTTCTTCTACCAGTGTGAGAACCTTTTTTTCCCAAAACATTATTATATCTATGTTTTCTACCCAGCTATACACACTAGTAGATTCAAATTATGTCAATGTCACTTCCAACAGTAAGTCTCCTAAATAAAATTACGATCTTTTCCAGCTCTTTTCTTAGAGTGTATTTCACTAAGGATGTACAGGGTACCCTGTTTAAAAGTTATTTGAATGAATTTTTAACATACTTACGAATTTACAATGCAGTTCAGTTTGTTATTTGTATTTAATTTTAAGATTTGTTTTTACAATCCTAAACTTTTTATTTAATTTTTAAATATGTAAAATAGTTGCATCATACCAAAGTCAAGGTGATATAAAAAATTTACTGTGCTATCTCAGTGTCTTCCTTAAAAAACCCCTTTTTAACCTGTACTCACAGGTAGACATTTTCTTCAGTGTTCAGTTTGTCTTTCTTATGTTTCTTTTTGCAAAAATAAGCTTATGTGCACGTGTGTGTGTGCATACTCTTCGTGATCCCCTTCTTTCTTAAAAAAGGGGTGCCATGCAGTATGTTTTGGGATTTTTCTTTAAATGATTAGAAAAGTCATTTATACTAGAGTATTATTATACTCTTCCCCCCTCCTTTTTTCCCTTTTGATATACGGAAACTGACAGTATTTACATAATTAGATCTAACATTGCTATACCTACAAAGATTTCTCCACCCCAACATTAGATAAATAAAAATTTACATTTCCTTCTAAGGAGCTAACAATTTAAAAACCAAGTAGGTTATACTTTTTCTGAGTTTACATTATTATTTTTAGTACAGAGATGAAAATAGAAAGGTCGAAGAAACTAGATTTATTGAGTGCATAATGTATAGTTAATATTAAAGGAAATAATTTTATGGGAATTTTAACTTTTCAAAGATATTTTTAGTCTTCAGAGGTGCTTAATTACTTTCATTTTCAGTGCCTCATCTTTGCTAATTGCAATCAGTATTTTTTAAGGCTAAATTTTAAATCTGTATTTTCATAATATTTAATGGTATATTAATATTTTTTTTAGGTTAGATTATAAGAAACATCTTTTAAGAAAATTTTTTGAGTTACAAAACCTTTGAGTTACAAAGGTTTTTGAAATTAATTCCAGCTGGAGGGGATCTGAGGTGGGGACTAGAGCTTTTCGTTCAAGTATCAGTTTGGCCAGGCCTTTAAAACACTGGGCATGTCACCTGACTCCCAGTACTTCAGTTTCCTCGTGTATGAAGTGGCAGTAGTGGTACCCAGTGTGTAGGATTGTTATGTGGGGACTCTGAAACAAAGTCACGTCTTAAGTTGTTTTTGAGACTTAATATTTTAAATTCTGAGTAGAGATGTAATAATTAGTTAAACAATTTGAATCTGTTGTAATTGAGTAAAATATGTTTGCTTTTTACTTGAATGTTTGAATTACAAATATATTTATCTGTCTTTCTTCAGGAAGATACATTTATTTTAAAGGAGCAACTTCGTAAAGCAGAGGAAGAGATTCAAGCAAGTCGCCAAGAAGTTGTCTTTCTGACTAAAGAACTTAGCGATGCTGTCAATGTGAGAGATAAGACTATGGCAGATCTACATACTGCACGCTTGGACAACGAGAAAGTCAGGAAGCAGTTAGCTGATGCAGTGGCCGAACTTAAACTAAATGCTGCCAAAAAAGACCAGGTAAAGCAGGTTAATTCTGAGTTTCTATTTTGATCAGAACTAATTATAAGAATGAGTTATGTTAAAATAAATCAAATCAGATTCTTGATGAGAATTTTAAGTTTCCATTAATTTTTTTCAGTCATTGAAACTTCCTGGGTTGAAAATAATACAAGTTTTAATAAAAACTGCTATAAGCAAATTCCTAATGGTTAGTAAAAGCTGCTCTCTTATTGTTAATTAAACTTTCTAATGTCAGGTATACATTACTTTGTTGGAATTTCTTATTAACTAGCTGCATAAAAAGGTATTATGGTTATTTAACAGAGTAATACTTGCTCCTCAGGAGGTGGGTTATTCTTCTCTAGTTTTTTAATGAATCTTAGTCCTAAGAATGTAAAGCTGGCTTTATTAGGAGAGCTAACTAATAAGGCTCTGTAGCCAGAACTCCAACGAAACAAATTTAAACAGCCAGAAAGAAGTACGTGAAAATGCAATTTTTATTTACTGCTACATTATGATAGAAAATTTTTATCTTTTTCTCAGAGGATATGTTTATTTCTCTCTCAGGAAAAAACTGACACACTGGAACATGAGCTGAGAAGAGAAGTTGAAGATCTGAAACTCCGTCTTCAGATGGCGGCAGATCATTACAAAGAAAAGTTCAAAGAATGCCAGAGGCTCCAAAAACAAATAAATAAGCTTTCAGACCAATCAGTAAGTGTAACTGAATTCATACTTAGTGAACTATTTCTTTTATGTATATTTTTATTTGCATATCAAATTTACAGTATTCTAAACATTATCCTTTTTAATATAATTTACCTCTGCTTGGTTTCAAGTCATTGGTCTAATACGGTAATGGTAGTTTTTTTTTTTAAATCTGCGAGTTTTATTTGTTGGAGAACCAACAAAGGAAATAAGGGCAAGAGCAGGGAGAAAAGAAAGCCCTCTTTTGTTCACCATTTTCCTCTAGGTCGATATGTGTGTTTTTCACTTAATGTTCAGTGCATGTTATTGAATCGCTCTTTGTGGCAGTGACTCCTGTCCTCAGTGGGACTCACCATTGATCAGTTGTCATTGATGAGCCCTTCCCTCCTGTTTGTATCCACTGGATTAGGAAGAGTGAGAAAGCGTCAGCTAATTGTTTTGCGTTGCACTTGCTGGTGGGTAGGCAGATTTAATAAGATCAGAGATAATGTGTCTGTCTTGATATCTGTGGGTTTTAATGTAGGTCCCCAAATTGTGCTCAAATACAAGGTTTCGTATGTAATTGAGTCTTAGAAGGGAAGAAACACGTTTGAAACCTGAAATTGAAAATGATACCACAATTCTCTTTAGCAGCAAGATTTACTGGAAAGACGCTTTTCTTTGTATTGGACTCTATGACACAGATGACATTTTACCAGTCTTTTGAAATGTGAAAAGAAACCAAAGGAGCAAGAAGGGCATGAGATAACTTAGGCAGGGTTTTGGGGTGAGGGAAAAACCATTACACTTTAAGTATGACCCACATGTATATATATTTTCGTTTCAAGCCTTTAAGTATATTATGACTTTGTAGTAGAAAATGTGTGATATTTCTGTGAATGGCTTGTTTTGGTGGTGTGTTGATGTTTTTTTTTGTGTGTGTGTTTTAAAGGTTTTATTTTATTTTTAGAGAGGGGAAGGTGGGTAGAAAGAGAGGGAGAGAAACATCAATGTTTTGACAAGAAAAAAAACAAGGTTTTTTTTTTTTTGTAATGTGAGTAAAGTGATGTGGCTTTTAGGGCAATTGCAGCTTTGTAGACTTTCAAGACTTCTTGATAATGATTATGATTTACATAATGACTGAAGATAGAAAATATAATTCATTTAACATCCCTTTTATTAACATTTTGAATAGGCCAATAACAGTAATGTCTTTACAAAGAAAATTGGGAATCAGCAGAAAGTGAATGATGCCTCAATAAACACAGACCCAGCTACTACTGCCTCTCCTGTGGGTGTAAAGCCACTGCCTCCTGCAGGTAAAGGTCTTTTAGGCTTTTTGTGTAGTGTCCTGCTGTGAAAAGTATTTGAACTTACTTTTACTGCTTTGTTTCAGGAGTAAGAATTTTAGGGAGTTCATAGGAATCATAGAAATCAAATCAAATGAGGGAATTGAGGCAAAGGGAAAGTAAGGGTCTAAAAGTAAGATAAAGTCATGCATGTGGTGAGTATGAGAATTATGAGCGTGAACTAGTATTTGTCTTTATGAGAATATTCACACATGTTAAATGACCTGGTGTTTGTTGGGCTATAGGACAAGAGACAAGAATTGAATTTTTAATTAACATTCCACTAAAATCTATGGAATTTTCAAACATTTCTGGCCCTTCAATTGTTTAATTCCTTTAGGAAGAATAGCTTATAAATCCCCTGTTTGGTGTCTCTCATCTCTCCTCTTTGGCTGCTTTGGATCAAGATGGTACTTTCCTCGGTGTAGTTGTTAGTGGATAAGATAAATTTTTAATTAATTTACAAAACAGATACAGTGAAAACATGAACAGCATGTAAATTTGAATTAACTCTAGGATTTTACTTGTCCTTGTTTGTTTTTTTAAAACCCTATGTTAATGATTTAGCGATAATGAAAGTAAGTACTAGAGTATATAAAAGTATATTTCCTTGTATAATGTTTGGGCAATCGATGTCTTATACTCTTTAAATGTCTTATAAATTTCTTATACTATTAAATATTTAATTAGGTTCAGCTGCTACAGAACAGGATTCTCTTTCCATTTCTGTACATCCTCTGTAGCACCTACATGGTGTTGTACAATATTTACTTAGTAAAAACCTAGTAATAGTAATGAAGGACTGGAAAAATGATTTAAGATGTTTTCTCAAAGAGTATGGCTTTCCTACTTGTCCTGTCTATTCAGTTATATAAATTTCTGTGCCATTTTAGAATTATTTTCAGCTAACTAAAAAAAAAAAAAAAAAAAAAAAAAAACAGTCCTTTGAAACTTGATTCTGGCCAAACTGACATTTAAGAAATTCTCACTTAGAGTTTACGTTATTGTCCTTTGTTTATTTAGTGAATTAATGGATATTTTTAAACATGTTTTTCTCCTTCAGTGTATCCCATTTACTGTATTTCACAATATATTGACCTTTAAGTTATTCTAATCAGGAAAATAAGGGGAAAACTAATTTTTGATAATCTTTTTTTTTTTTTTTGCCTTGTTATACCAGAGTCAGATTTTGACATTGTAACAAAAGGGCAAGTCTGTGAAATGACCAAAGAAATTGCTGAAAAAACAGAGAAGTATAATAAATGTAAACAACTCTTGCAGGTAAGCTAGCAGCCTCGTAAGTGAAAGATTTATCAAGTGTAATGGCTTTGCATACTGTATTGTTTTGATTGGTGAGTGCCCTAGGTTTTCTTTTGCATACAAATATACTGATATTTTATTTAATTGTTGAGATGTTGAGAGGTGGACGTTTTGTGTACCTTTTTATGTAGGCCTTCATGTAAAATCATGATCTTAAAATTTCTGTTCACCTAATATTCTTCTCTTGATAATGGGCAAGTGATTAATTGAGGTCGAATATTATTGTTTGTCTTATAAGGATATGTGAAAAATGTTTGAACTTCATAAAAGAGAAGTTCTCCTTTTACCTTTAATAATAGCAGAGATTTCCACCACATCTTAAAGTGACAAGATTTGCAAAGTGGAAAAGGGGAACATTAATCAAATGAGTTTTTGCCCTCACAGTGTTACTTATTTTGATTATTTTAAACTGTATTCAAATATTTCAGTTTTACGACTGTCGTGGTAGCATTCATTTCTAGAGTAATTAAAGGACAAAGGGGAAATGCTTCTCATTTTTACCTGATTTGAAGAAGGGAGGAAAGGGCGTTTTGTGCATGTAATTTTTGTTTAAGTAAATACTTTTTTGTGTTTCTCTCTGCATGTGGAGAAGAGAGGGATAATTTTTAGAGCTGGGGATGTTCACATATCAGCTCAAGGTTACTAGAGTAACTTAAAATATTTTGTTACTCCCTTCTAAATAATATTAATTTAATGTAATCTTTTAATCAGACTTGAAACTGAATGTTTATGTTGCTTCAGATCTTACTTTCTGTGGAAGTGTTCATTAGACCCATTTACCCTTCAGTTCAAACTAGTTGTTTATATGGGACTAAACTATTTTTCCTTAAGTGTAAAACAATTCTGAATG
Organism: Carollia perspicillata; assembly: GCA_004027735.1. NCBI lineage: Eukaryota > Metazoa > Chordata > Mammalia > Chiroptera > Phyllostomidae > Carollia > Carollia perspicillata. The sequence goes on from PVKM010003356.1 coordinate 32,978, forward strand.
AATATTTAAAAATCTCATTTAGTATTGACAGTATAGAATGTTTCATTGAAACTAAAAACTGCACACATTTAAAGTGCGCAGTTGTGAAACTTACAGGCGTTTTGTACCTGTTTGCAACCCATCCCTCTCTGTCCCCATCCCTGGGAAACTGTTGGCTTGCTTCCTGCCGCTAGAGATTAGCCTGCCTTTCTTATAGTTCCTATTCATGGAATCTTATGGTCTGTACTCAGTTTCTTGTCCTCTTTCAGCATAACTATTTTGAAACTTAGTTGTGTTGTTGCTTATATTGGTACTTGTTACTGCGAGAGTTCAGATCTTTGCCATTTTAAAAATTGGGTGGTTTATCTTATTGAATTTAAGTGTTCTTTATTCTGGCTATAAGTACTTTGTCTCATATATGTGTAGTAAATATTTTCTCCAGTTTGTGCCTTGCCTTTTTATTTCCTTAATGGTATTTTTAGAAAAAGTTTTAATTTTGATGAAGTACAGAGTACCAGTTTATTCTTTTGTTTTGTGCTTTTTATGTTCTAAGAAGCATTTACTTAATTTACCTTGCAAAGATTTTCTCCTATCTTGTTTTCTAGAAGTTTTATAGTCTCAGGTTGTACATATAGATGTATTAGCCATTTTAATTTATTTTTGTGTGTAGTATGAGGTGTGGTGTAGTTGATCTAGCATTCTTTGATGAAAACACTTCTGTTTTCTCCATTGACTTGCTCAAAGCATATTTTAAAACTTTCACCTTGAACAAAAACATTCAGAATGAAATTGGCCAATTTACCGATTTGTTGTGTTTGTAACTCCTTTTTAATATTCTGGGTCATAGTGTATAACAAGTTAACCCAGAGATTGTCTTTGCCAGGAAGTCTCAGGGTTTTATTTATCAATGTCTGGAAACAGTAGCGTTATAAATACAATTTTTATTACCTCCCTTTGCAAAAGTAGCACATGGCTGTGGTGAAAGCTCATAGCATTAGAGAAGTAGAGATGCTAGAAAGTACACTCAGGGTTCTGATTCCCAGAGATGAGAGCTGTTAATAATGTGGTTTATATTTTGTACACAGCACCTCATAGACATCATGTGAAATTGTGTTAAGCAACTTTTAAAACAAAAATACTAATACTCTATTTATTCTGTTTTTGCAACTTGCTATTTTCAGTTAATGTATCTTGACATCTTTCTTTGTTAATGCCATTGTATATAAAATGATTTATTCAATCTTCCACTAACATTTGGTTATTTCAGTTTTTATATTGTTGCAGCAGTGTTACAAGAAACATTTAGCACGTATGTTTGTGTAAATATTGGCTGTATATGGATTTAAAATCTTTTGGTAATTTACTAATTTTATTTAGGATGAGAAAACAAAGTGCAGTAAATATGCTGATGAACTTGCAAAAATGGAGCTAAAATGGAAAGAACAAGTGAAAATTGCTGAAAATGTCAAACTAGAACTAGCTGAAGTAGAGGACAGTTACAAAGTAAGTTGTGTATTCGTGTGACTTGAGGCATACATAGTTCCCGGTACTACTGAAAATGTGTTATGTATAATTTTTATCAACCTAGTGTACATTTTTAATACGGACGTGGGATAATGTTTTTGTGTATGAATAAAATGTACTATGAATTTAGTTATAGTTCAAGAACTATAAACTGAGAAAGATGGAAACCCATGTGCGTCGCCATTGTGGCTTTAATTCTGTGAATTCAGATCGTTATTAAAATTATGTCCCTTAATTTTACTTAGTATTTAAAGATTAAAAGTGATCATTTTGTTAGTCTCTTGTTCACCTAAAAAGAAACATGTATGTGTATCTAAAGTTATTTTAGGACCTTGGCATTTTTGTGGGAGTGTGATAATATGATCAGTAATGTTTAAATTTTAAGAATTTTAAAAATTATCACCAATGTATGTTTCTTACAGTCCTGAGTGAAATACTGCAGAGTACATTTTTGCCAGTGTAATGTAAGCCAATAAACAAGCCTGACTGGTAAATGATATTTATAAGAATGTTAGAGAAAAAACAGCAGGCTGTCTAGCTAATTAATAAGATGAGTAGTATTTTTCCCTCTAAGGAATAAAGTGTAATCTTACGTATTCTAAGATACAAATATGTAATTTGAAATATTTTTATGTGTGAATAAATAAAGAACAGGAAGTTCTAAATTATTTAACTTTGCTAGGTCATAACTAACTGTACCTAATTTTTAAATGTAATTCTTAAAGACGCCAAGAATTACTTCAGGTTCCTTCACGGGGGCTGGAGAGGGTGGCACATTACAGACTAAGGTAACTTTACTGATGGTCCCTTTCATTACCTTCTACTGTCAGAATAATCTTGAAACTTTTATTTCGTATTATTACTGTTTTCGAGATCCTTATGGATATTGTTTTTAATGGCTGGCAACTTATTTATAAAGCTGAATACTAAATTCATATGAAGTTTTATTTTGAAGATTGATAAAAATGACTTAGTAAGTACTTATTGGAGCCTATTAAATGAGGTCTGTCCAGAAAGTGTCCAGCCATGTAATAAGAAAGATAGAGGCGTTTATTGAAGCAGCTACAAGAAACACTGTACACGTGACAATGACGCCTCAGTCCCCTTCAAAGTAGTTACCTTGGGACCTCACACAGTTCTCCCAGTCGCCATCAGCTGCCCATCGTGTTTTTCCTGAATCTCATCAACAGTCTGAAATCTCTTCCCTTTCAAAGGTGGTTTTAATTTTGGGAAAAGTCAAGAGTTGCAGGGCGCCAAATCTGGACTGTAGGGGGCACTGAGTCACCTGCATGATTTGATGTTTCACCAAAAAAGTCTTCACGAGATGGGATGCATGAGTGTGGGTGCATTGTGATGAAGCTGCCGATCACCAGTTGCCCTTACCTGCGGTCTTCTGAGTCCTCTGAATAGTTTTTGTGGAGGAATGTTCAGGCTTATTGCAAAATCTGATACAGGTTCATTGCTCTGCTTGCTCAGTCATTTTGAATGCCAGCAGCCACATAGGACACATGCTCACTCAACGGCATCTACCGCCCCCACTGACTAGTACAGTGAAGTCGTCATTGTTCACACATGCTCAGTCCAGTCCACTCTCCTTGGCTGCCAGGTTACATTGATGTCATGCAAACCATTTTCATTATGTTAACAATGATTAGACTTTTTCTGCACAGACTTTGTATGTATAAAGGACGGGGTTAGCTATTATGTGGGCAATCGTGCCTGTAAGTAAGCTGCAGTGCCGTGCTTCAGGAATTCATGGCCCAGTAGGGAATGTTAGAGGTGTAATGGTGATCTCATGACTCTCTCACATTCACAACCTAGGTAATCTGTCATTCCCAATGGGGATCCAAATAATATTTTTATTTCACTAATGATAAAAATGAGCATCGAGATTAAGCAACATACTAAAAGTTACACAGCTTATAAAGGTGCTTGGCTTTTTGCTTAGTGCCCTTTCCCTTATTTTTTACTGTTAAGACGAACCCTCATACCAGGCAGGGCAAAACAAACTGAAGTTTTACATGAATGATAAATCCTAAGTACTTTGAGACTGTTTCCGATTGAGTATTTAAGAGTTAGACATTAGGGAGAAACTAGACCCCTGAAAGACCTAGCTGGAGGGGAGGAGAAGCAGAGCTGAGGAGAGAAAGCAGTAGTGTTCTAAGGCAATGGAGAAACGTCAGTACAGGTTTGGAGGTCAGGAGTGTAGGGTGCTGTCTGGGAACTGTTAGCAGTCTTGAGTAATACAACCTTCATGTTTGTGGTGGAGTAGATGAGACTTGAAAGACAGGTTGAAGCTGAATTTGGGTGCAGTTTGTTCTTCAAGTTTTTCTAGGAGAAAATGAACCCAACTAGAGTGGGTCTTTTTGAAAATAATTTGGCGTCATAGAGAGGATTTATAGGTGGGAAGCATTTTTGAAGGTAAGAAAATCAGGAAGAAGTCGTGTTAGGATGAATTGATAAAGGCAGCCTCCTTGGGTTCCTTCCCTGATCATCTACCATTGAAAAGGATATCTGGGAGACCTTTGAAAGCCATTGTTATGGGAAAAGCCATTGAAGAGTGGTTTTGTTTGTGTCCATAGTGCTGATGCTGTAATAGACGAGCAATGGGTAGTTGTTGAATGAATGAGCGAATGACTTAGAGACTGGAAAGTGTTGGGAGGGGAAGAGGGAGAGAAAGGAGTATTCTTAATTTTCTAGCATCAATTACAGTGGGCTCTGAGATTGTTAATATCAATTCACCAAAAAAAAAAGAAAGAAAAGAAGAAGTAGGTTTGGGACATTTTGCCCTTGCAGTACAGAAAGACAGCCATGAGAAAACATGTCTAACCATCAGTTAAAAAGGCAGATTTGGAACTTAAGAAAGAGTGGGTGTGGCACATGAGTTAGTACTTCTGATTTATGGGGATGACAGTTGAAAACATAGAAGAAAGAGTTTTCAGAGAGAATGTGGAGAAGAGAATCTGAAGAAGAAACTTTGCAGAATACCTGTATTTGGTTGTGAAGGAGCAGACACGCAGGGCACGGGAGGGCAGCAGTGTGGGTGCAGCTCCGTGGACACTTGGGGGAGGTTTTCAGAGTGAGGGAACTGGGTCAGTGCTGGCAAGTAACTCAGATGTCAAAGAGGAGGAGCCAAGGAAAACACATGGATGTGGGAAGAGCAGTTGTTTTGATAAAATGGTATAAAATCTGGAGGTAAAAGGAGAGAATAGATAATGAAAATGATTAATTACTTTTTTTTTTAAATTTAGCTTCAGTTGGCAGAGAAAGACAAAGAAATAAATGGTCTAGCCTCTCCCGGGAGCAGGTATTGAGCAGTGACTTTAAAATATATTTTATATGACACTGAATGATCGATTGATCGTACAGCTTTGTGAAGAGACAGATTTTGCAGTTCACGTGAGGGTGGTGTTTGAACAAACAGCTAGTGAGTAAGAAAGATCTGTTGAGACTCCTAGAGGAAAATATTTTGTGTTGAGTATTTTAAAATACTTTATAGTACGAGAATGTGCTTCAGTGTTGAAACTTAATTTGGTCTTTGTACATTTTCTTTAAAGATTTTATTTTATTTTCAGAGAGGGAGATTGAAAGGGAGAGAAACATCAATGTGTGGTTGCCTCTTGTGCACTCCTCACTGGAGACCTGGCGCACAACCCAGGCATGTGCCCTGACTGGGAATCGAAGCAGGAACCATGTAGTTCACAGACCGGTACTCAGTCCACTGAGCTACACCAGCCAGGGTGTCTTTGTACATATTTTATATTTAACAGTAAAACAAATTTTACAGCGTTTAAATTTAGGAAAAGAGTAACAAAATTTACAAATAGAAATAATGCATTTATGTTTTTGTTTTTTGGTAAGAGGAAGCATATTAGAAGTTGTTAAATGATTTATAACACAACCTAACGTTCAATCAGAGCATACCTTTGGAATGTGAAAATGCTTACCTGTGTACTATGGGCACAGGATTCTCATTTCCTTTTATAAGTTTATAAAGATAAAACTCTCTGTAATACCACAATATTATTTGCTTCGCCAATCCCCCCATCCCCCGTGTTACATTTGCACACTTGGTGTGACACTGGTGGGGAGGCTGCTGACTCGTGGATTTATGTCTCGGCAGTGGCATCACAGTGCGCTGGCAGTTTCTGTATCGTCCTTACTGGGCATTGACAGTTTTCTTTAAAAAAGGCCCTTTCACTTAAGATGATGAAACAGTAAAATCTTTAATTGCATTGATGGTTCACCTTTTGTGGGCCTTAAAAGGTCCACATCCTTTTCATGTCCTGGGCAATGAAATGGAAAGTACCCCAGAGCACTTCTGTTGCCTAATGAGGTACAGCGCAGTGGTCGTCTTCAGGGAAAGCGCTCGGGCAGTTGCTGGAGTTGTGGGCTGAACGGGCCTCTTTTTATGGTGCGTTATTTCTGTTTTAAAGAACCACCGATAGACACAATCTGGTTGCTCAGACTGGGGTATTTGGTAGATGTTACTTAAAAAAACATGACGTGAACGTGTTACTTTAAGGAAAAACAATTGATAGTCTTTCTTGCCAATGATGAAATTCAGTCTTTTAAGTAAAACTAGAATTTTGGGAACCTTTTATCTGCCACCTTAAGCTCTTACCTGCTACCTGAAGCTCATTACTTCCCAATGCTTACAGACTAATGAGATGGGTGGTAATATTAGGAGTGCGACTTAAAAAACCGGTTGAGTGAAATGTGTCAGCATTTGAAAGACCTACACAATTCAGTGAACTGATCAGTAGTTTAAGTTACCGGGGGTAATTTCTGAAATGACGGGTGGTAAAAAGCCTTTCAGAGTGCTAGATAGACCTCAGAGTTGGATGACATTACTGAGATAGTTGCAAAATGCCGATTTTTCAAACCCATCACTTCCCCGCTACACGTCCCTCGGCGTTCTGTAGTGAGAAAGCCTGCCTTCACCCGCTCTGTGCTCCAGCAGCGGTTCTCTGCCGTCACCTGGGTCACTGCAGTTCAGTGCATCTTCGAGGCCGACTGAGTACTGCAGACCCACTTAAGGGCTTAGCCGCACGGGCTCCCTGCTCCCCCTCTTCCTGAGTTCTGTGAGTCATTCTTGCAAAATACAGGAAAACACTGCTTATGATTACTTTTTCTTATAAAGAGTACATCTCAGGAACAGCCAAATGGAAGAGATGCATGGGGCAGGGTGGGGATGGGGTGTTGCCGAGCCTCCATGTCCTCTCCAAGGCATATGGCATTCTTTGTTTCTTTTTTTAATTTCTAAGGTTTTATTGATTTACTTTTAGAGAGAAGGGAAGTGGGGGAGAAAGGCAGAGAAACATCAGTGTGTGGTGGCCTTTTGTACGCCCCCTACCAGGGGCCTGGCCCACAACCCAGGCATTTGCCCTGACTGGGAATCAAACTGGCGACCCTTAGCTTCATAGACTGGTGCTTAATCTACTGAGCTGCATGAGCTAGGCCTGGCATATGGCAATCTTAACATGCAGTGTTTTCATTAACTGGAAGTTCCTCTAACCTTGTGCAAGAGTTTTCAGTCTGGAGTCTTGGTGTACAAGTATGATTGATTAAATCATTGGCCAAGTGATTTAACTAGTCTTCTGCATCCTTGGAGATGGGGGTGAGAGCTAAAATCTCTAGCTCTCTACAGTCATGTGCTTGGTGTTTCTGGTGAAATGATCCGAGGGCTCACCAGTTGGTATAAGTCAGGATGGTCTCAAGTTTAAAAGGACTTGTCATGTACCAGACACTACTGTGATTCAGTAAATTCCAAGAGTTTTGGGACCTGTGTCAGAAATTGGGAACAGAGACTAAATAGATATTTATTTATAGCTAAGTTGTAAGAGATTCCATTTTTCCTCAGCTCATTTAAAAAAGGTGCCTTCTTGGCCCTAATAAATTTGAAAGTACATTGGGCTTTATTCCGCTTTCTGATTTTGTTGTATGTGGACAGGCATGTATGAGAAGGTGAGAGCCAGCCTTTCCAAAAGTACACTTCAGACATACAGCAGTCCCCTCACTTAATCCATGGGGGGTACATTCCAAGACCCCAGGGGATGCCTGAAGCCTTGGATAGCATTGAACCTATGTTACATGTACTGGGCGTTTTTTCCTGTACCCACATTTCTGTGGTAAAGCTTGGGGCCACGATTAAGTAAAGTAAGGGTTGCTCAAATACAAGTACTACAAGGCCACGGCAGCCTCGTAACCGGGAGACAGCTACCGAGTGACAAGGGCGGCAGTGGGTGTGTTGGGAAGGGGTGGCTCTTGCCCTGGGCGGGACGGAACAGGATGCAGTAAGATTTCATCACGTGCAGTTTAAAATTTATGTACTGTTTATGGAATTTTTCATTTAACTTTTTTTGAACTGCAGTTGACCATGGGTAATTGAAACCACAGAAAGCAAACTGTGGATAAAGGGGAACTACTGTAATGGGGAAGTAATTTTACTGTTATGTTTTGGCTAAACGTTTAATGTTGCCCTTGTTATAAAATATGTGGTTGCTTTACTTATTCATGTTTGTTTTTGTTAATTTTAGGAACTTAAAAGGAGTCTAGAAAATCGAGCAGAAGGGAAAACGGAAGGTCAGAATTCCCAGCGTCCCCCTCAGATCCCACAGGGTCTCAGCACGTGCTCAGAGCAGAGCGGGCACGTTTCCGCAGTCCCAGACGCGCAGCCAGTCCTGCAGTTTGGGAATCCTTATGCAACACAGGAAGCCAGAGGTTATTAAAATATTTCTGGTTTGGGGTTAGCCGAATCGGGAGGTTTTTCTTTTTGTTTGTTTATGTCTTTGTGGGATTAGAGAACCCCTGGTACAGTTAGCTCTAATAGAAACATTATAATGAGCAGTTTTAATGTTCAACACCATCTGGCTTCATCCAGAAGTGATGTACCATGAATGAATGGTCTATTTGCTATTATATATAGTGCTTATTTTTAAAAATCACTTAGAGTGGAAATAAAGGCATTTTGTTTTTCATGTGCTAAGATGGTTTTTTATATCCTGTTCATCATAGCTCTACACAGAGATTCTGATTTTAGTACCAGGTTTCACTGTTCCCCTGCCTATTTTTTTTTTCTTCAGATGGAGCAGATGGTGCTTTTTACCCAGATGAAATCCAGAGGCCACCTGCTCGAGCAGCCTCCTGGGGACTGGAGGAGAATGTCGTCTGCAGCCAGCCTGCTCGGAACCTCAGTCGGCCCGATGGTTTGGAAGACCCTGAGGATAGTCAGGTAAACTGAGTTTCTGTGTTCTGAGCCCGCCCCTTTCATTGTCTCTCCTTCATAGCAAGTCACATGGTCGTGTGTGCTTTGAGAGAGTGTGTGCTTCTGTGTGCACTTGATTACTTGATTTTTTAAAAAGCCTGCTTGTATTTAAATTTAAATATGCAGTAAGTTTAATATGCTGCATATGTATTTATACATTAGGATTTTTACTGAAGTAAAATACTAAGTTTGGAGAATGATCTCAAATTAGTAACAGACAATTTAATTAATTTTTTTAATAATTGAGACAGAACTGACATATAACACTATTAGTTTCAGATGTACAACTGTATTAGTTTCATGGTAATTTGTTACTTGTATATTTGTGAACTGATCAGTGTAAGTCTACTCAACATCCATTTATTTCAGTTACAAGTTTTCCCATTGTTATGAGAAATTAAGACCTACTTTTAGCACCCTTCAAATACACAACACAGTTTTATCAACTATAGTCACAGAGAGTTTAACTTTAATTTTCACTAAGTAATTTACTGTATTCTTTTGATGTAGCTGTACTAGGCTGGACGAAGTGAAGTGTTAATGAGCGTACCAGGCCGCAGTGTGCGTCTCTTCACTTTAGCATTTACATCCTCCTTTACCTTTGAAGGTGGGCTTTAGCTAGAAAAAGAGGGAATTGTATATATCATTCTTTTTCAGAGAAATACTATTTCAGACATTGGTAGTATTTAATCTCTCAGCAACACAATAGTGATGGTAATTGAGTTAGTTTGTGTAGCACATCATTATTATTTTGATTTCATTTAAGGGATTTCATTTAGTAAATAGGTTCTTTTCCACACAGCAGCTGCCGTGGATTACCTGTGCATTCAGATGAGTTTAAAAGAAATGCTTTATCATGCTCTTTGCAAGTACAGTGGTATCATGACCTGTTTCTCATTTAATATAGTTTGCTGCATTTAATTGCTATTAACCTTTGCGGAAACTGATCAGTGTTTAGACAGATGTGATTTTAGCCCTAGTGCTCAACAGTTATAATGGAGAAAAATGTATTTCTCTCTTTTGCCTTTTGGCCTCCTGTGTCCATTACTGGGAATAATTAGGAAACCTGTCAGAACTTTTGTAGCCTGTTTAAGGTCCAGAGTATTATTTTACTGCTTTTTCGTACCTTTACTTCACATTTTGCATAGTTAATGTGATCATTCTTAGCACAGATGTTACACGTGACAAGCCCTTCTCTTTCGTAGTCATCTGCTGCAGTTTAATTAGGAGAATGTTCTTTCTGATCTGTGTGCTTTGCCCTTCTGCAAACCCACAAGAAGCAGTGTTAGAGGCTTGTGCTCATTTGCTGACATGCTTAGATTTGGTAATGAGGTGGAAGGGCTCTTAACAGGCACACCTTGGGTAATCGTATTTTTGCAGTCAGATTTTTCACATTAGCAGAAATTTATTTTTATGTACCTTCAGACCTTGTTTTCTTTAAAAATTCTTGTCATTACAACAACAAGGAAAATAATCACTTGCAACTGAAGTATTTTAGTAAGTACTTTAGTTAGACTACGGAAAGCAAATTTGACTTGACCTGTTCCTTTTCTTTGGTTCTCTGCCATGGGCATGATTAACAGCCCCAGGACCCAGCGTCTTTGAGTGAGGCTTGAGACGGCCTACTCTTCCAGCTTGTCCCAGTCACACACCTGCAGTAGCTCCTCCTCCTGGACCAGAAACTGGTCAGCCATTAGCTTACAAACCTTTTATGACTCCCTCTTAACTAATAATTGCACTGGCAATAGCTCTAACATGATTATTATGATGGTGACTGCAACAGACGTTTCTGCAACTGTGTTTACCGGCTCATGCTTAGCTCTTTAAAGGTATCAACTCACTCGTTCTTCATAGCAGTCCTTGGGGGTAGGAACAGTTGCCATCTCTATGGCGAGGTACTGTGATGCAGCTTAAGAGGCTTGCCTTGTATCTCACTGCCAGGAAGAGTGCACCCAGGATTTGAGCCTCATCACATTGGCTGGAGCAGCTGTGGTCTCGAACCACCTATCAACCTATCAAATAAACTAAAAGCAGAGGTTCCCAAACTTAATTTTTGGCGCCTTTAGCATCACAGTACGTTACTTGTAATTGAGTTTATTGGGGTGACATTGGTTAAGAAAATTATATAGGTTTCAGGTGTACAACTCTAAAATGCATCATCTGTGTACTCTATTGTGTGTTCACTGCCCTGAGTCAAGTCTTCTCCCGTCCCATTTATCCCCCCTCTGCCCTCTTCTACCCCCAGCACCCCCTTTCCTCCGTCTGGGAGTCACCACATGGTTGTCTCTGTTTGTGAGGGTTTTTCTTTCTTTCTTTCTTCATTCCTTTGTCACTCAACCCCACTCCCCTCTGACGGGTATCAGTCTGTTCTCTGAGTCTGTTTCTGTTTTGTTTGTTGGTTTATTTTATTCATTAGATTCCACATAGGTGAGATCATATAGTACTTGTCTTTCTCTGACTGGCTTATTTCACTTAAAATAATGCTCTTCAAGTCCATCTTTGCTGTTACAAAGGGTAATATTTCCTTCTTTTTTACATCTGAGCAGTATTTCATTGTGTAGATGTAACACAGCTTTTTGATCCACTCGTCTACTGATGGGCACGCGGGCTGCTCCCAGTCTTGGCTATTGTAAATAATGCTGCAGTGAATGTAGGGGTGGCGTATGGCCTTTCAAATAAGGTCTTGGGTTTCTTTGGATATATTCCCAGAAGTTTTGAATTTCAAGTAGAGCAGTTTACTGTAGCTTGTTTCATTTGCTTAATGACCGATTTGTCATCGAAATAGTACTGTGCTGATGGGTCTGAAGATAGATGAACAATGTAAGGTGCTTTGGACTTTTGCAGAGATTAAAATGCTGTTGAAAATTACAACAGATTGAAGTATTTGGAACTGTTCAAAGTAAATTTCAGTATGGTATTTCCAATAAAATTTGCTTAGAAGATTATCTTAGCAGTTTAACTGAAATATTAGGTAGTGATACTTAAAACCTGTTACTCAGAATTCTTTCGGGTTGGCAACTTTCAGTTCTAAAACCTAATTCAGTAGTTTTGAGGTGGAAATCTTTCTCACCTAGAATACATGATTCTCTGCCTTCTTAAAGAATGTTTAACATAACCTTGATGGCTTAAGTCTATTAAAAGTCAACATTAAACATGCCGTCATGTCTCCTAAGATGTAAAGCTCTGGGATCCAGTGTTGAAGTGCTGTCGGTGTTTCGAGCTTTGTCTGGTTTTCTTTTTACCAGTAGCTGTGGCCCGCAGTGGGCCTGCCTTGCTAGTCTCACTTCACAACCTAATTGGGTGTATTTTAAGCTCTCATGGTTTGGAAAACTAACTGTCCTTACTGAGTAAAATAGAATGAATGTAGTATTTGTGAGTGATATTTGACTGGGCATTTTGCATGTCATTATCATGAGAGACTTTATGAATTGTCTACTCATATAACTTACTACATACTTTCTGGATTTGAACTATTCTCCGAGCATGTGATATGATTTCTTATTTCACGGGAACGTACTTAGTATGTCTCATGATAACATCTGGAGTTCTAGTTGAGTCCCACTTTTGTTTTATTAGGTAATAGGTGGTAAAAGATACAGAACAACGAGGCCATCATTATCAGTGTACATGTGAGTGAGGACTACTCAGTGTACACTGCTGCCCTCCCACCTCAGTGCACTGCAAGCCGGGCTGACCTGTCTGACAGGCAGTCTGAGTCTAGCGTCTTAACTGGCAGTGACCTCCTGTCAGCCAGCTGCTTTGTGGAGGCTGTAAGTTGGTGTAAGCTGCTAGCCTTTATGAGACAGGGAGAGTTTCCATTATATTTTTGGCTCCTAGAAAGTTGTATTTTATTATAAATGTCTGTCATCAAGTATTGTGAGTATCATCAAGTAAAAGTAGAATATCAAGACTTTGCTTTTTATCTTTTCTCATTATTTTCCTAAGTACCATTTTTTAATTTTTAATATATTTTATTGATTGTGATATTATAGTTGTCTCAGTTTTTCCTTCCACATAGTACTCCCGTTCCCTCCGGCAATCTCTCCTCCTTAGTTCATGTCCATGGGTCACGCATGTAAGTTCTTTGGCTTCTCCATTACCTAGGTATATAGTTCCTGTCATTCCCCTGTCTATCCCGCATCTACCAGTTTGTAGGTCTTAATCCCTGCACCTTCCTCCAGCTCTCCCCCTTCCCAACCGATACCCTCCAAATACTCTCCATATCTGTGATTCTGTTTCTGTTCTGCTTGTTTGCTTAGTTTGTTTTTGAGATTGAATTGTTGATAGTTGTGAATTTATTGCCATTTTAATGTTCATTGTTTTGATCTTTTTTAAAAATAAGTCCCTTTATAAACATTTCATATAATAATGTCTTGGAAGCATTTATGTGCCCTTCCATTCTAAATGGTAACTTTGCTGGGTAGAGTAATTTAGGTTGTAGGTCCCTTCTTCTCATCACTTTGAGTATTTTTTGCCAGTCTCTTCTAGCCTGCAGTGTCTTTTGAGAAATCAGCTGCCAGTCTTATTGGAACTCCTTTGTAGGTAACTCTCTGTGTTCTCTTGCTGCTTTTAAGAATCTCTCTTCATCTTTAACCTTTGTCATTTTTATTATGATGTGTCTTGGAGTGGGCCTCTTTGGATTCAACTTGTTTGGGACTCTCTCTGCTTCCTGGACTTGCATGTCTGTTTCCTTCACCAAATCAGGGAAGTTTTCTTTCATTATTTTTTCAAGTAAGTGTTCATTTTTCTTTCATTCACCCTCTTTTCTCCTTCTGACACCCCTATGATTCGAATGTTGGTATGTTTGAAGTTGTCCCAAAGGCTCCTTACGTTACCCTCATTTTTCTGGATTTTTTTTATTCTTGTTCTGATTGAATGCTTTCTTTCTTTCTTTCTTATGTTCCAAATCATTGATTTGATCCTTGGCTTCATCCCTCCACTGCTGATTCCCTGTAAATTATTATTTATTTCATTTAGTGTAACCTTCATTTCCCCCTGGGTCTTTTTTATGCTGTTGAAGCACCCAGTGAGTTCCTTGAGAATTCTTATAACCAGTGTTTTGCATTCTGCATGTGATAGATTGCTTTAATCTCCATTTTGTTTGGAGTCTTATTCTATTCTTTCATTTGGGCCATGTTTCCTTGCCTCCTCATTTTGGCAGCCTCTCTGTGTTTCTATGTATTAGGTAGAGCTGCTTTGACCCCTATCTTAGTAGAGTGGCCTATTGCAGGAAAGCGCACCCATAAGTTGGATGGGGCGGAACTCTAGGTACTTGCCAGGGCCGGGCAACCCATGTGAGCCAGGTTGATGGAGTCTGATACGGTGTCACCTCTATGTGGCTCTGTGTGGAGGGCTCAGAAACGGACAATGGCCCCTGCCTGAGCTCTGGAGCTTTGTCTGGGGGGAAGCTGTCCCCTGGTGCTCACCCTGATGCCAGACACTTCTGTCTCTCCCCATATGCCACTGGCGCCCTTCCAGTGCTGCCCCGGTGCTGAAGCCCAGAGGGAGTGTCTGTGCAAGTCCTGAGACTTGTGTGGTCCTTTAAGAAGTGCCACCTGAGAATCGCAGTTTCTTCCACGGCCCCAGCTCCCGCTGGTTTTTGCCCCAGAAGTTGTGGGGATTTACCTTCCTGGTACCAGAACCCTGGGTTCTGGGATCTCTTGCTGGAGAGGTATCCCTCCTGATCTTTATCCATGTGTGGGTGTGGGACTGCGCGTTCCAGGTCTCCGCCTCTCCTGACTGTCTGGAGGTGACTTCTTTAATTCCTTGGTTGTGGAACTTCATACAGCCCCACTTTCTGATGATTCTGGGTGATAATTTTTTGTAGTTTAGTTGTAATTTTTGCTGTGGTTGTGCAAAGAGGTGAGCTGTGTTTACCTGTGCCTCTATCTTGACCAGAAGTCTATTTCCCTAAATACCATTCCAAAGATTGTTTTCTTTTTTCAAAGAAAAAAGGGAAAACTTTGTTCATTATCATTATTTGATATGTAGTTGTCGAAGCAGTTTTGGTGTTTCAGTCATCCTAAGTTTAGCAGGTTGCATTATCTTTCCTTTTTGTATCTGTAGATTTAAAAGCTGTCTGGGGTTTAGTTACTTAAAGACTTTTAATATTGGAAATATATAAAGTACTTGTTGTATTTTCCCCAGTCCCTCATTATCTATCCTGTTTTTTTCTTTGGCTCAAGTATATCCTAAGGGAATCATAAATGTAAACAAATGTGTTTTCTCATGTGATGAGCAGGAAAGAAAAAGCCTTTCAAGCCCTTTCTCTGAGCGTTCAGGAGGGGATCACCATCAGAACAGTAGGCACCCCTGCCCCCAAAAAGGTCACCTGTGTGTGTTCGTTCATGTTGAGTTGCATACCACAGACACTTTTCTGGTACCTCGTCTATGACAGACTTTTTAGCCCACAAGTGGCAGCTCTGGGGCAAGCGTGACCGCCCAGCTCCGCCTGTCCGTGTGCTGTCCACTCACACGTGTGAGCAGCTCACAGCTGCGCAGAGGAAGGAGGCAGATGGGCACTTGCTATGACGCAGCTGCTTTTGATGAACGAGAGGGTTTGTCGGGTTGCTGATGGAGCACGTACAGATCTCTAAAGTGACCGCAGGGGTCAGGGCCTGGAACTTCAAGCCAGTGTTTCTTTCATGTTGAAACTCAGATCTAAAGGTTTTTAGGGGTCTTCATTGACAGTCTGTAATCAGATACTTGAGTTGAGTTTCATTCCTTCACTACAGGCTTTCGAGACCGGTAATTCGGTGCTTTGCTTTAACGTGGTATTCCGGCTGCGTCTGCTTCCGCGTGTGCATGAGCCCGAGTGCCTGTGCAGACTGATGTGCTTACCCAGTTGGTCTTTACTCACCATTTTTAGATATTGTGCAGTGGATCTGTGCTGTCACAGAAGGGACTGTCTTGCAAACTAAGGTACCAAGTGAGAGTAATAGGAAAAATAAGGAAGGGTTGAGATTTTTATGGGTTCAAAAAAGTCGGATGTCTCTACCTCTCACACACACAGGTGTGGCATACTTTCCATTCCACTGACTCCTGCTCATTTCAAGACAGTAACACTTAATTCATAGTGAAATATTTGGTAAGAAAATTGACTTTGTGAAAATCAAATCAAACGGTAACAGAAGTAAAGGTTTTGAAAGAGTAATCTTATTTTCTGTATACTGTGCGTGATTGGATCAAGGAACTTAGGTTCAGTCTCGCTTTCCTCAGAAGCTGCACAATTATCTTTTGCAGGAGGCCGAGAATGTGCCCCCTGCTCCCGACCGACCAAGTAAACGTTTGCACGGGCATACAACAGGCTTCTGCTTTGATTCCAGGTAATTTTTCTCTTTCTTGTGTGGAATATGGATTATATGGGACATGGTTCTCAAAGTTTGGTCCCTGGAAACTTGTTAGAAATGCATGTGATCAGGGGCTCACCTCATACCGTCTGAACCTAATGCTCTCGGGATGGGCCCAGGGAGATGGGGTGCATATGCCTTCCAGGCACGACACCCTCCGGGGGCCAGTGCCGCAGGTGTTCCAGGCGGTTAAACCAAGGAACGCCGTTGGGAAATAAGTCGCACTACTTTTACAGGCTGACATGAGGCATCTTCTGTTAGTTAAAAGTTGAAGAATTCTTGTCACTAAGCCTCGTTTTACATAATGTGATTGTATTTTGGAGATTTTAATGAAAAAAGGTTTCCTTTGTCAACCCAGTCGTGAAACAATTTAGAGGCTTTATGAATGGTTCACACAGTTGTCAGTAGCCAGCATTTAGGAGGAAAAGGTTTCTGGGATAAATGGACTTTCAAGATAAGTTGTTTACTATGAATATCAACTTAACTAGATAAAGGTAGGCTTGTGGTTTCCTGAAAGATACTATATTGCTAGAAATTGATTAGAAATACGTAATCCTGTCATTTCTTTATTTCTTCAAGCTTCGATGTTCACAAGAAGTGTCCCCTCTGTGAGTTGATGTTCCCTCCCAACTACGACCAGGTCAAGTTCGAGGAGCATGTGGAGAGCCACTGGAAGGTGTGCCCCATGTGCAGCGAGCAGTTCCCGCCCGACTACGACCAGCAGGGCTTCGAGCGGCATGTGCAGACCCACTTTGATCAGAATGTGCTGAATTTTGACTAGTTACTTTTTATTATGAGTTAATCATACAGCTTAGCAGTTTAAAAAGATGATCTGCAATAGACCACTAGGGAGAACACAGGTGATCACTTCCCTGCACCCTCTGCAGTCCTTTTCTGACCAAGGTCCCCTTGCAGTTGGTGTTACTGGGGTAGGGCCGCCTTTGGCTTATCAATAAATAGAATTCTAACCTCTTTTTCTTACCTGCTTAAGAAAAGGCGTTCTTGGGTGTTCGTATTTTTATTTATTCCCCAATTTGCAAAATATATGACTAAAGGAAACAAGGATTACTTTAATGTTGCTGCACTGAAAAAATACGTACTTATAGTGTGTTATTTAGCAGAATATTTACAAGTTTCTGTTGACCTTGGTGATTGAGCATGACTACTAATATTATGTAATAAAAAGCATTTATCACGAGTCTTGCAAAGTAATTCGTCGAATACAGAAAATTACATAGTTTGGCCCACGAAATGGCGTTTCTTCTTTAACTTGCTTTAGAAATGGAGCCGTGTTTAGAGTGAGAGCACGTGCTTGCAGTACAGCAAACACTCTTCCTACACTGGAAACGTCTGCTTTAGGGGTTAGTGGGAAGCACGTGTTGCCGATGGGCTCTCTTTCAGCCGTCGTCGGGTGCTGCTTCTGTCCTGTGGGGAAGTGGAGCCAGGTGAGCCAGCAGTTGTTTCACGTCACACGGCCTGCGTGGTGGTGGTGGTGGCATAAAGTCACAGAGTGTGTCCCTTTTTCACCTTTTCCTGATGAGAGTATAACTTTGAAATACCATTCTCAGTAATTAAAAATGTAACACACAAACGCAGATCAAAGAAGTATGTTCGTTATGTCCCTGCTGTGTGTAGCATTCTCATTAACATTAAAGAGAACACGTTTTTGGGGGTAATTTTATTGTCAAATTTATTTTTATTTTCATTAAATCTGGTGTCTTGAACATCTTTTTTAGGTCTGGATTTTAAAAGAGGTTTTTGAACTGTATTCCTTTCTCTTATACCACGAATGTTAACAGTACTAAGTACTGGCATTTTTACTCTGAAAATATCCAAGCTTGTCAAAAGCAGACTAGCTGTCTAAGATGTTACCCTCAAATTCAGTGTGGTGGCCTTTGGGGTGCCACGTGTGAGCTGCGTCGCACAGCATGTTGCTTGTATTTGTTTCTGGGAGAGAATGTGCCTACTGCTGGAACCCTCTACCAAGGTCTTCGAGTTCAAGGGGAAAACGGCATCAGGCAGCCAGAGGCCAGATGTGCAGCACAGAGCAGACCTGGGGCCACAGTGCAGGTCGGCCACATGGTAAGCGGGCCGTTTCAGAGGAGATGTTCGGTGATGGGAGCGGCTTCGTTGCATTAGTGCTGCTGCCAGTAAAATGGGATTGTTTATCTTACTAGTCTAGAACTTGAGGAGCTTTTTGCCTCCAGCTGGAAAACATCAAAATGGGCCCAGTTCCATTGTGGTCTGGGAGCATGCTTTGTGTATGATCTATATTCTTAGGAGTTGAAGTGCGTGTCGTGGCTTACAGTGGACTTTCTCGGCGAACGGTCTGAGTGGGCTTGGACACTGTGTATTGTGTTGTTCGGTGAAGGTTGGCTACAGTTTGTCGATACTGTTGGGTTTGGCTGGGTCTTGCGTTGCTGATAGAGGGATGTTGACATCTCCAAGTTAAATAAATAGTGGATTTATTTCTCCTAAACAGTTCTATCATTTTTTGCCTCCGATGTTTCGATGTTCCGTTGTCAGGTAAAAACCAAAAATACAATCTGCATGCGTCAGCTGAACTCAGGGAGGGGGCACCGGTGGAGGGAGGCAGCCTAAGGTAGAACGAGGGACTGAGCGGGAAGATTATTTTCGTTAGCAGACATTATGAAAAGTTTACCGTGGAAACTAAAGAGCCATGTTTATTTTGGGTCAGAGATGGTTTATTTTAAATGTGATTTCATTTACATTGATAAGCAGCTTTTCTTGACAGGATTTCGAGAAAGTTGCCTTCAGTTCTAAAACCTCTGTCACTTTCAAACGTAATGTGCTCTGTCCCCAACAAAACATATGAAAATATAATTTAAAGCACAGTTTTCACAGACACAGTACAATACATTCACTATACACGGTATAACAAAATATTCCCATCCTTGCCTGCTTAGTAATACTGTCACAATGAAGCAGCAAGTAGAAACTGGAATTTGTTTTACAGTTGAAAGAAATGTTAACATGCACGATGACTATTTTATGACTGCTTAGCTGCTGAACTACTCATCCAGCCTGCGGTTTCTTGCACTAGAAGGAGCGAAGCTAATTGTAGCCTACAGAAAATTTTGGTCAATTACAGGTAGAGAGGAAATAGCCAAGTAGGACCTTCTTACGCACCAAGTAGTGGCTTTCCCTGTCTGGATCACCTTTTTTTAACCATACAGGATAGCACTGTATGTTCAGGACCAAGACCACTCTGCAGAGAGCTGAGGAAATTTTTAGAGGGCAGTGTCTTTGCAAAAACTTACAAATTCCTCATTTGAGTGAGTCACAACTTAAGTATATAGAAGCTTACTCATCTGGCTAACAGAATTGTCTCATCTTTTCAAAATGTCTGAAAAATTGAGGAGGGACACCTGCTTCCCAGCGTGAAACTTGAACCAAATGAGAATATGGGGAGAAAGTTACAAGCAATGCAACTTTGCTCTTCACCAGTTTTGTGAGCAGTTGGCTATCTCAGAGTGATTTTTATTGCGTATTAGGCAACTGGTAAACTCATGTTTAAGGAATAGCACTTGGGAGAAAAGAACACGCAAGGCATGATGGTACTGTTGGTGAGAAAAACCTCAGGGATGGTCCAGACGTAGGTTACTCTGACAGGTCATAGATGAGTCACCCTGACCACCTGCTGCAAGAAAGCACTTAATTGTCAATAAGGCTCAATTTCTTTTCAGCAAATTGTTTTATAAAGCTAAACAGACATTCCCCATGGAATACAGACATCTCCAATGTGATAGGAAAGTGCCTTTAAAAAAAGTCTAAAAACACAACATGAAGGAGCAATAGGGTCCTTAACAGAAATGTTCCTCTTTGAACCGTGCTTAGAATTTTAATTCTTGTTCGCAACCCACAGGTTTATTAGGGCAGTGGTTGTAAGAATTGGCAACACATAAAACATTAACTCTGTTGGCAATAGAGAACTACAAAGTGCTTTAAAACTTCACCTAAAGATGAAGGTAGAACTAATGTACACACACAATTTGCACGTAAGTGTTTCAAAGTGTTTCCTAACAGATCTCAGGGGAAAGTACTTCGTTGAAAGGGTATCTCGGGCTGCAGACACCGGTCCGCACAAATCGAACCCCTTGCACCCAGCCAGGCACTCAATGAATGTGCTCGATCGATGAGAACTGAACAGACTGTTGCACGAAGATGCCGTTTATAACACTAAGGTAACTGGTAAATCAGATGGCAAGGTTTTCAGCTTTTCAAAGGGCAAAAGGACTTGCAAGATAAGACACAGAAAGCACACCTTTTATGTATGTTATTTAAATATGAAAATACTTTTAGCATATTATGTTAAACATTCTTTCTTAATTTACATTTCCATTACCTAAACTCTTTTCTAATCACAGATTCTAACTCCATTATGTAAGGCATGGTAACCAGTTTGATGATGATTTTGGTTTGAACATAGTTGATGTGTTGAAAAACCTCAATCACATTACAATCGTGGGGAAACAAACCTCAGGGCAGCCCCTCCTCCCCCCAGTGCTCTCACTGCAGTACAGCTGAACAGTGTGCAACATGCCCTCAACCATATTCTGTTTTGGGGTAAATGTGCTGAGAACCTAGAGCTTTTTTTAGCACCTTATATCAAAGTAATGAAAATGGTATGATGATTACATGTGCAAATGTACAAAATCATTGACTCTACAAAGATACATCATTCCAAAATTACAGAAAAAGTTTAAAGCATGCATTTAATTCTTTAAAGGGTTGCTGAATGCTACCCCTGAAAAAAGGTGGCTGTTTTCAAAATCAGCAACTGCTGGTGAGGATTTCTTGGCACAGTTACGACCAGCATGTTATTGCTGCATCTTCCTGATGATCTCGGCCGACACCGGGGGATGGAAATTGATTGTGTGGTGCCGCAGGCCCTGAGCTGTCTTGTAACTCTTACCGCAACGACATTTGAATGGTTTGCGGACACGAATCTGTGTTCTGTGACCATTCTTGGCATGGTACTTTATGCCATTCACATTCTGTGGAGGAGATAAAAATACCACCTGTTAGATGACGTCATCCAGTGTCTTGGAGCGGGGAGACCGTAGTGTGCTTCTGGGTGGCAGCTGTTCACACAGCCCACTCAGGTAATTCCAAACTGCCTCCGCCTGAAACGGAGAGCCCTGACTTCACATGCTACATAAATATGGACGTGAGACTCTCAGACTGTACTGAAGCACAGTTCCCTCTGCCTGCAACTTAGCTTCCCTCCAAATCTCTTTTCCATTCTGAAGAAAGGGCAATTATATAAAACTATCCTCAGGATGGCTGGGGAAAAAAGCCTAAAGAAAGCAGGTGGGTTAGGAGAGGAGAGGCAAGTACAAACTGACAGCTGACGCTCCCCCCTTTTGTACTAAGTTTTCTGTCCTCGACTCTGTGTGAAGTTGGCGTCTCTACCTGCCCACAAGTAGGTACCAAGTACCGCCGGGTAGACTAACATGCACTGCCTCCCAGGCCTGCAGTGGACTTGAATGCTCGTGAGGTTATGGAAGTCTCAGCAACAGGAGGGTTCCAGACCTCAAACTGGCCCACAAATCTTACATGGTACATAAAAGGCCTTTCTGGGCTTCTGTTCGTTGGTTTTGCTAGCTTATTAGCATATTCTGTGTAAGACTTGCTGCCTAGACTCACTCTATAACAGGTTAAACAAGTTACTGGTGCTCATCCCATTAGATGGTGAGGAAACGGGCTGAGGGAACTGAGTAAACTGGTGGAAGAGTCGAGAAAGGATAAATGGCAGAGGCGTTATTAGAGCACAGATCTTGGAAAATTTGAGTCTGCTGTTGCCAGATTGGGGTTAAGGGAAGAGGGGGCTTGAGCCGTGAAGTTACTGCACACAGATCCCCAGAGGAGGGGGCTGCCTCCAAAAGCATGCCCCGGATCCTGTCCCTGCCCCAGAGCCCAGTCCTGTGACCACTTGGGCATTCCAGCACGTTTTCTCTTTCTTCGCATACAGCCCTTAGCGAGCTCCCAGAGAACAGGCACCAGCTGATGCTGTTTCACGAGCACCGAGCACAGTCTCTGGCATTGGAGTGAGTGAATCTATTGGAACAAGCATCACCACTGTTAGAGCAGTTGAGCCATTAAACAAAATGTGTTCGGTGCTTATTACCATTTACATTTCCCTCTTGGAGATTCACATCAACCCCTTTCAGAAGTCCTGTGGAAGAGAATCCTGCTTGACTTTGCTGGGCCAGGTGTGCCAAATAGGGACCAGGTGGCAGTGCTCCCAGTCTGAAGGTTGTCCACGAGTCAAATTGCAAGGACCCTCTGCCTTGCACACCTACCTGCTCTTGGCCTTCTGCACCTGCAGCCCTCGTCCCTCCTGCATGCAGGGTGTGGGAGCCCCTCATTAATCTTCTAGAGGGATTAAGAGCTTGCTGCAGTGGGTTCCAGAGAGGGCAGTGACAACCACAGAATGGTTGATGGGTACACAGGCCTGAAAGGAAGCCGCCTTGTTTCCAGCCCCACCTGGCATCTTGCTGCAGCTAAAACAGACCCAGGTGAGAACTACCTTGCTGAAGCCAGGCAACTACAGAACCTTGAAAATAATGGTTTTAAGCTACTGGAAAGACAGTTGACAGTTTTATGGCCATCAGAGAAAGACTTAGCTTCCCAAGAAATAGTAGAAATATGTGTCTCCTGGCTCACAGATGACAGAAGTTTGCATCTGCCTGCTTCGTGTCCCATTTATTAGGTTGAGAAGTTCATGGAGCACCCAGTAGGATCCCTTTCTGTGGATGAAGAGTTACTGAAACATTTTGTGTCTTCATTCTCTCAGGGAACTTGTTGCAAGATGGACCATTGAAACTTCAACTACCCCTGTGCCCCAGTACCACTCACACTTTGTCAGCAAATAGGAAATCAAAAATAAATCAAAAATAAAACACTTGACCAACAGGCTGAAAGAAAGGCATAGCAAACCCAACAGGATCAGAGCTTCAACACTCTACATCCAGGCCTGAGATTTCACAAGTAATTAGATGAGGGCAGTTTTGAAACTGGAAATGATGGGAGCCACAGGGAGCGGGTCTGACACCGGTATGGACCCAGAGCCCGCTGGGAGCAGCACAAGCCCCGACTCCAGAGAGCTGGTTCTGTTTCCTCCCAGGCTGGAACACGGACGTGATGGGTGTCCAGCTGTGAGGAAAATGGGCAGTTCCACTCATCAGCCTTACTAATCTGGAAAAATCAGGAGACAGTCACGCTTCTAGAAACACATGGCACTTCCAGGGCTGGCCAAAGAAAGGCCTGCCTCGCTGCCGCCTCTGTTGCCGTGGCTGGACATGTTCACGAGTGTCAGAGCCTACCCTGATCGGTGTTAGCACGAGCTCCACTCAGACTCGGGATTTCCCTTCTGTTCCTTCATGCACAGCAATGGGAACTCCCACTCTCTAAGGCTTCAGGAGCTTGAAAACACTCGAGTTTCCGACTGCAGACATCTTAAAACGAGTTTGGTCTTTAAAAACTATCCAATAGTGGCAGGCAAGTTGACAGTGATAGGCTCACAACTTCTGACCTCTGAAGGGGAAAGGGACTTCAGCTTCAGTAGGGCACGGAAGGTCGCCGACACAAAGACTCCTGGTGCCGAGTGCCTGCTGTCTGTGGCCTCAGTCAGAGTCAGTCCTCACGTTTCAGATGAGAGACTGACACTCGGGGAAGGTGAGCTGCCAGAACCACAAAGCTGCGCTGGGAACCCGGGGACACGGTGCCAGAGCCCGCGTTTCCCGCCACAACGCCACCCACCCCATGCCTCAGTGAGGTGCCGGGTGCTCATTCCTTAGCACGACCAGTTGGCAGTCTTGGGAACATCTTAGGCGTTGGGAAGGACTGGGACCCTGCCCTGCAGAGAGCTGCCGCCCGTGGCGTGCCGTGGTCTGACGTGGAAGGGAGGGGCGGGGTAAGGTGCAGCTGGACGGGGTGGTGGGCGGAGCAAAGGCCCGCTCTGGCTCATTTCCCTGCTGGGAAGGACCGCCCAGATGAAGGACCTGGGCCAGCCGCTGCCAGCTACTTATGGGAGCTTCTCAAAATCGCACTCCAGTGGCATCACGAAACCCAAAGTCTGGACACCCAGCGTGGCTATCGTGTCCTCGACTGTGTGATCTCTGCTGTCGGTGCTCCAGCCTGAATGACTGCAGCACGTACCGCATGCTCTCGACAGAAAGGCCGTGACTCCCAATTTCCTGCGGGCCTTGATGTTTCACATCAAGGGGAGGATGAAGTTGCTCGGAGATTTGATGAGGAAGAAAAGTGGAAAGACAAGCCGAGGCTCGGGGTGGTGGTATTATTAGACTGAAAGTGAGGCCACCCCGCCAGCCGGGAAGTCAGGCGGAACCTGGTTTCCCCAGAGGCCACAGGCCCTCGGGGAAGCCCAGACGGCACACCTGCTGGCCTGCGTGTCCAGGCGGCAGGGGATAGCCCATGTTCTCCGAGCAGCCAGTGCTCTGATTTCAGGGAAACTTTGCAGGGGGAGGGCTTGGTCTGTTTTCTATTTCTCAAAAGTAGCAAAATGCTATTAATCTTAACCACTAATATAAAAATTACCAAAGTAAAAAACCTCAAAGCACTCCATCCCATCCTTTAAACTCACGCCCATGTAGGACAAGGGTGGGGAGCCCCGTCTCCGCCCTCTGGAGTCAGAGGAAAAGTGGGGGCGGCACCAGGGTGGATGGGAGCCACAGCTTCCGGCCTGGAATGTGGCAGCGGGTCCCCAAGAAGGAAGGCATGCTGCCGCTTGGGGTTCCGGTGGTCAGCGGGGCGCCTCTCCCCCCTGCATTCTCCAACCCTTTATCCTCAGCGCATGTACTGTGCCGGAGACCTGTGCTGGGCGCCGAGGAGGGACCTGTGAGCCGTGGGACCCTTGGTTGGAGAGCACAGGAAGGTCGGAGAGCGAGGTGGTCTGAGCAGGGAGTCGGTCTGGGCCCTGGCGAGGGCGTCTCAGCAGAGGTGGCACCTGTGCGGTGCCCTGAGAGGTGCCTGCAGCCGGCGTCCTGGGCCGGTCCCCTCTGGTGCCCCCGTTAAGTCGGGGAGGTTGGAGACCACACCATCTCTAGTCCTGCCCACACCAGCGGCACCGGGAGAAGAGCCACCTGACACCCCGGCTCCCACCAGTCAAACCCGCCTCTCTGGGCTGGGGCCAGGGCCGGCACCGCGCTACCCCGCGGCCGCCAGCTTCCCAGCGGACAGAGTCCGGTGGA
>PVKM010003357.1:0-58241 GCA_004027735.1 Carollia perspicillata
CTAAATTCCATGTGGGTGGGTATTTTTTTTTTTTATTCACTGCTATATCTCCAGGACCTAGCCTGACACTTTGTGTGTGTGTGTGTGTGCGCGCGTGCGCGTTGGGGAGTGAGGTGTTCCAATACACGTTGAATGAGCCAAGGAGTGGCTGCAAGTCGCGGAGAGTGCAAGTAAAGGTGTGTTCGGGAGGGGTGTCCGAGGATGTGCTTCTAAATCAACAGAATTGCACGGTTGCCATTTTTTCTTTCCCCTCTCTGTCTTTTCCTCCCCAATTTAGAGGCTAGGGACAAGAATCGAGAATGCAGAAAATAAGGAGGAATCCAAATCAGCCCAGCTCAAATTCTGATGAAAATGGCACAGGCGAGAAGGACTGAAAGATAGAAAACACATGCACACGCAACAGTGAGAGAAGAGTGAAAAGAAAAGGCTAACAGACGTTAAGCACTCTCGGGTCACTCTCCCCGATTCCCCCACGGCGTGACCAGGCGCTCCTCGATTGCCCCGCTTGCAGCTCGCTGTCACTACCACTTTGGAAGAGACTAGGCCTGCGCTCCACCGCCCGCGTCCCCCATTTCGCCTCCGCGGAGGCCCCAGCACGCGTTTGCAGGAGCTGCGAAGGCAGCGGGGACTACAGCTCCCAGGGTGCCGAGCGCGGCGGCGCCTGCGCAGTGCGGCGGGAGGCGGCGGTCTGTTCTCGGCTGAGGAGGAGCAGGGGCTGAGGAGGGAGGCAGCGGGTGAGAGTTCAGAGTTCAGCAGCAGCAGCCCGAGCCCATGATTCCCATATGCCCTGTAGTTTCTTTCACCTATGGTGAGTATAATGTGCCCCGCCGAGGTCCCTGCCCAGCTCCTTCCTCGGCCCGGGGCGGCGGGGAGGCGCGGGGGCTGGGGCTGGCTCCGGGGAGGAGGCGGCGGCCGCCACCGGGGCGTGCGAGTGAGTGAGGGAGTGCGAGGCGGGAGGGGGAGGCGGCGCGGCTGCGGCCGCGGCCCGGGCTCGGCGAGGGCGGCTTCTCACGCGCCTCTCTCTCTCCCTCTCCCTCCCTCGGCGTCTCTGCGCCTCCGCTCCTGTCCTCCCGCCATGGGACCCGACTCTCCCTGCCCGCCGCAGTGCCCAGCCGGCTGGGGGAAGATGCCAAAATGGCGACCGGCAACTACTTTGGATTCACCCACAGCGGGGCGGCGGCGGCGGCGGCTGCGGCCCAGTATAGGTAACGGCTCCCGCCCTCCCCCTTCTCTCACCCAGCTCGCTCCTCCGCCCGGATCCCGCCGCCACGACTCCCCCGCGCCGGCCCCCGCCCCGCGGCCCCGACTTCCCCTCGCCGCGGGCCCTGCCCACCGCCTCTCCCTCCCCGCCCGGCCGGGCCGGCGGCGGGGAGCGGCCCCCCGGGGGGCGGGACGAGAGGCGGCCGAGGTTGGGGACGTGGAGGGCCGCCGGGGCTTTCTGCGGCCCCGCAGCTAAAATGGCCTCCCGCGGCCCGGGAGCCCGGCAGGCCGGCGGAGGCCGAGGCTCCGATCTCCCCGGCTGCCCTGCCTCCACCCCGGTCCCCTCCCCCGGCGCCTCGGAGAGAGTGGGCGACGCGGAGTGTCCATCGCACGGCCTGCGGCCTCTCTCCCGCGGTGCCTCCCGAGCACCAGTCCTCCCGGTGCTCCAGATAACGTGTCGTTTCCCCGCGTCCCTGCTCCTGCGGCCCGAGGCTTCTGGCCCTCCCCCGAGCCCTGCGAACACACCGCGGGTGTCACGACAGCCCTTGGGCTCCTTCGGTTTTCCCTCCTAGGAGAGACGTAAACACGCCAACCACCTGTGAATGGTGTAGTCGGTAGACTGCGAAAGAGGGTGCGAAGTTTCTAGTGTTGATAAACGGGTCCACGGCCTGGTCCTGCTTTGGAGTTTAGACTCCTTGTGGGCCAGTCGTTTCCCTTGGCGAGGCTTTCCCCTGGGGAGGAGCAGGCGCGAGTGGGTTTGGGCTGAGTTATTCTAGTGCGTGCACCTTACGAAATTCCTACCTTAAGGGAAACGCTAATTTCTGAAGTGTTCGTAGCTCATTATCCTAAAAAAGTAGGTTTTGTTGTGGTCCCTGTCACTTTTGAGCCAGTCTGAGACAGTATCCTCCGAATCGGGCCGCGAGCACACAGGGCTCCGACGGGACGAGCTCTCCGTAGCGCAGAGACCTTGGCAGGCATCTATCTGTGTGTCTGTATGGGCCATGTCAGCTGTTGGTTAAACCCAGGTAGTTTTGTTCATCTCGTTCACTTCAGGCAGCAGCACCTTGCAAAGGGCATCTTTAGGAACTAGGAGCTCTGGGTTCCAGTCTCTCTTGCTCTAGATTTTTTGACATTGGGGCGTATCAGTTATTTGGGTTTTCTTTTTCCTTATCTATAAAATGCGGCTATCTTTCGGGGTTAAAATTTGTAATTATGAGATAGTTGCCATTTCCCATGGAATTCTCAGATGCCATTTATTGTAAGAGGCATCATTTTATACATTACTAAAAAAATTGCTACCAGTTAAAACATAACACTGAAGACCATTGATTTTACGAGATGTTAAAGTGTACAAATTCACGTTTTGTTGGTGAAATTGGTATTTTATTAGTTACTGAATGCCTTGAATGCATGTGGAATTTTTTTTACAAGTTTTTTATCTTGTGGCCTATATTACAAAAAAAAAAGACTGAGGTAACAAATAATTGGGGCAAAAACTTGGGGCTTTTTAAAATTAAAAAACCCTTTGCTTACAAGTTGTAAACAAGTAGTAAAGTTTCAGCTACTTTGTTCAAACTTTTTAGGGCCAACAAATTTTGTGGAGAGAGGAAAAAAACTAGCCTTTTTTTTTTCAGGGAAACAAGAAATAGCTGATCAGCATCTGTGCCATAAATTCAGGGCTACCAAGTACTTTGGTTCTAGATAAGGCTGTATTAACCATTAAAATTTTTGCTTGTTTTACTCATTTTTTTATAGTAATGGGTAGAGTGATAGCTTTTTGGGTTATTAACTGTTTATTATTAAAAATGTAGTGGGTTCTTTGGCAGTTTTGAAACTTTTTTCTACTGCAATCCTTCAGGTAGAAATGAGGGGAGGAAATAACAATTTAAAGATAATCATTTTTTAAATAGTTGCATATATGTATTTTATCCCAATATTGGAAACTATTAAAGAATTTCTGTACCTAATTATTCCTTGGCTTTGAATCTCATAGTTTCAGTGAACTGTAACAACAATCCAGTTACTGCTTGTTGTATGTATGCCTAGTGAGAAAAGACTACTTTTTTGATGTTATTTATACTATAACAGCAAAACTAATTAAGATGCTCCATTCTTGTATATAAACATAGTACATGGAAATTATTTGCTTTTAATGGGAATAAAGCAAGCCAAATAAAGTTAATACTTTGGTTCAGCAAAGATGAACAAATAGCAATAATAAAGCATTTGTAAAAATGTAGTGATGATGCTCCTTTTTTTGTATAGAAAGCATTACAATATAACTTTTAGACATGGAAAACAAAGCCTACTTTGCAGTTTTTCTTTTTTTTCTAATTTGAAGGATCAGGGAACTCTTAGGCGTTTACACGTGGATGCTGTGAATAGTTGCTTCACCTGTCATTGAATACAGATAACTGAAAGTAACTCCTAAGTCTAGATTTAATTCTGGTTCTAAGTTTCCGTGGTTACAGCTATGTAAGGTATTGGATTAAATTTATTTGGAGCTTAGACTTTATTGCTTGTTAATATTTGAGATTCATAACAGCATACTAAAAACCCAGGTTTTTTTAAAAGAGATTTTATAAAGATCTCACAAGTTCTGCTGCTAATAACTTCAAGATAAATCAAGTTTTTTATTTATATAATGCCATATTAAACATTTTTGTGGTAAGCATTCAGTCTTTGTACTACATGTTCTACCAGCTACTGAGTGATTTTCTCCCTGCTTTGTGTTATTTTTAAAATGCAGTGCGTAAACCTGTTATGCCATTTGCCACTCTTGCAAATGTACTCTCTTCATTTTCTGACCTTTCATTTGCTTTTTTCCCCCCTTCTTGGAAATCAAAAAAGAGATTTTAAGTATTTGTGTGTGTGTTTATTTGTATGTGCTCCAGATAGAATGTTAATTTCGGGTGTGTAGGAAAAAGCAGCTCTCAAGCATGGTGAAAAAACAAGGATGGCCCCATGGCAGAAAGGACATTTGGTTGGGTGGGTAAAATGCTTTAGTGCAGTACCTTTTTAGTTTGAGAAGATAGACTTCCTTTTAGACAGGCAAGCCTAATTTTGTTGAAAAATGTCTTAATATTTATAAGGACTTAATATAGCAAATGTGAGGAAAGATAATTTTCAGTAGAAAAACTTAGAATTAATAGTTTAATAGGACCAAAATAATTTATTTTTACTCTTTCATTGGTAACAATACAGAAGCTGTCATAGTTATTCAGTTGAAGGGGATTTGTGGCATATGCAAATACATGTATATGTAATTTAAAATTAAGTAATCCCCTTAAACTCCACTATTAATACAACATAAGCATTTCTTTGAGTGTTCTAAACAGGCAATTCCCCTTATTCATTAGAAAAGCCTTGGACATACCAGTTCCTTGTCATCTTTCTATCTAGTCAAGATACTTGACTTGCCCCAGCTGGGTGCCTCAGTTGGTTGGATGACCCTCCTGTACACCAAAAGGTTGCAGGTTTGACTCCTGGTCAGGGCACATACCTAGATTTTGGGTTCGAGCCCCAGTTGGGGCATGTATGGGAGGCAGCTAATTGATGGTTGTTTTTTTATTTTAATCTTTTTATTTTATTTATTTTTAGAGAGAGGGGAAGGGAAGGAGAAAGAGAGGGAGAGAAACATCAGTGTGTGGTTGCCTCTCATGTGGCCTGCACTGGGGACCTGGCCTGCAACCCAAGCATGTACCCTGACTGGGATTCAAACTGGTGACCCTTTGGTTCGCACCCGCGCTCAATCCACTGAGCCACACCAGCCAGGACTTACATCAGTGTTTCTCTCCCCTCTTCCTGTGTATCTCCCCCACCCCCTTCATCTCTAAATGAATAAAAACATCCTTGGGTGAAGATTTAAAAACAAAAAAGATACTTACTTACTGTTACCTGAGTGATACAATGATACAAATCTTTAGCTTGTGTTTAAACTACTTTTCTTTGTTCTATATATAACTCTTGCTGTATCATTGATATCTGAATGTCATTGACCTTCAATATAGTTAGTTACTTAAAATAATCATTGGCAACATTTTTTATATCCAGTGTTTATTGAATTTGGAGACTTCAGAGATTGCAAAATAATTATTCCTGTATTCTCAGAGTCTTAGCAAATGTTGTAAGTGATAAATGTTTAAGTGGATTTTGATTGTTTTCTGGACACTTGTTTTAAGTATCTACTAGTCAAAAGAAGGCATCTCACCTAATACATCTGGAGATGTCTTTAGGACAATCTATTCCTAAAGGAAAATAAGATAACTTGGCAGGCTGGTTGGGTAAGCTGATGAATTTTTCCCTTTTTCCAGTTTCCTCCTTTTTTAACTTTTTATTTAAATGTAGTGTCAAGAACATTGTGTCTTGAAGGAAAGAATAAAAGTAACACTAGTAAGATAGAAAAGGAATAAACACTGAGAAGGTGAAAAAACCAGGTGAACAGGTTTTTGAAACCAATCATAGTGATGGAAATTTACTGGCTCTTAAAAAAAAAAACTACTGCAACTGCTAATTATATCAGTGCTTCCATCGTTGAATCCGAAATCTTAGCATTCATAATGCATGAAGGAGTTTGAAATAAGGAAAATTTTTTTCCCAAAAGAATTGCTGTTAACATTAATGATATTTCATTTTAATGTTAATAGCTTCAAGAGTAAGGTAAGCCAAAGTATCCCTGTATAGATTGCTTATGGTGTGTACTTCACAGTGCTTTTATAAACTACCTTACAATATACTAGAATGGAAAAGGCATGAATTTTGAGCTAGTTGGACTTGGCATTTGAAACCCAGCTCTATCCCTTTAGTCACTTGGCCAAATCACTTAATCTTTCTGAGACTGAGTTTCCTTACCTACCTGGCCTTGAGGTGAATAGAAAATTTCGTAGCCTAGTGCCTGATTTTCAGTAGTCATTTTACCATGGCTAGTTTTTTATAGAGATTTGAGTACTACTATAAGGGTTTCAAAAGATTTCCTTAGCCCTGGGTGGTGTAGCTCAGTGGATTGAGCACAGGCCTGGGTTGCAGGCCAGTTCCATGCAGGGGACACACGAGAGGCAACCATACATTGATATTTCTCTTCCTCTCTCCTCCCCTTCCCCTCTAAAGATAAATAAGTAAATAAAAAAGATTTCCTTAGTTGATGTTTATATATAGCTGTATAGAACTTCATAATCTGAAAATGAAACGTTTTAAAAATAGATACTGCAGTATAGGTAGGCCTGAATTTCATTGTCAAATAAATCCTGTTTATATATAGCCGCAAAACCAATTAAGTAAGTAGAAATAAAACTAATAGAATATGTAAAACACTTTAAGGAAAAACTATATTAGGATATAAAGGCCATAAAAGAAGACATGAATAAATTAAGATGAGATGTGTTCATGGAGTAGAAAAAAAATCATTACCATCAAGTTACCAGTTTTACACTAGGTAATCCATGCATTTAATGTATTTCCAACAAAAATCTCAGCAGGACATTTGGGATAACTTGATGGATTTTTGGAGGGGGACGGGGGTGGGGGAGGGAGAAACATTGGTTTGTTGTTCCACTTATTTGTGCTTTCATTGGTTCTTTTTTTAAAAAAAAATATTTTAGATTTCATTTATTTTTAGAGGAGAAAGGAGGGAGAAAGCGATCTAGAGAAACAATGATGTCTGAGAGCGACATCCAGTTGGTTTCCTCTCACACGCCCCCAGTGGGGGACCTGGTCTGCAACCCAGGCATGTGCCCTGACTAGGAATTGAACCAGTGACATTTCGGTTCACAGGCCAGCGCCCAAGCCACTGTGCCACACAGCCATGGCTGATGAAGGATTTCTGATGTTGATTTTGAGAGAATATTGGTCCAAAAGCAGTCATGACCATCTGTAAGGTATGATAAGGAAGGTCTTGTATTAACAGGAAAATGGTGGTATTAGTGCAAGGATAGACAAATAGATCATTGGATTAAAATAGAGATTCTAGAGGTAGATTTATGCTTCTGGGCAGTTGGATTTGACTGTATAGCTGCTTAAGTAGAGGTATTTGTAAAAAAAAAAAAATCAGCCAAAATATTATTCAGAAATATGCCATCAGGTTAGTCAAGATGGTCCTTGGGCTTATAGGTGTAGTAACAGACAAACTATGTTAAAATCACTTAGATGTGTGATTAACGATGAGGAGTTGTATCTACTGTGCTTTTCCATAAATTGTCTTGGGTATCACTCTTATCAGAATTAGAGTCATTCTGAATATGGCATTTCTTTCTGTTTCGTGAAAGCTGTTTGCATTGAAGCTCTTAATTCATGCAGAGCACACATTAATGAAATAAGGGACATTGGCTTTTTTGTTTTATAATTAGCCTTATTGTATGATATGTATGTTGGAATACATTAATAGGGAGTAACACATGATATTTAATGGACATCTACAGTATGTACAGTCCCTGCTCTTAAGGAGTTTACACTTCTAAGGGATGAGAGTGGGAATAGGTCAGATATACCTACAAATAACTATGCCGTGACAACAGTCATAACTGAGTTTTAATGAAATAATAAAATGGGAATTGGGGGATTCTGACTAGGAGTTTGAGGTAGACTTCATGGTCTTTCTCTCTGAAAAGCCAGGGAATGTTATTTCAGACCAAGGAAATGTATTGAGCCAAGACAGGAATGTAAGAATTGGTTAATACGATTGAGAGTGGATGGGTTCGAAAGAGCCTACCTGAGCTGAACCCTGGTTCCTTCTACTACCTGCCATGTGACCTTAGGCAAACAGTCACTTGGTATTTCAGTCTCTTTAAATATAAACTGGAGATAATACCAATTCTTACCTCATGGGATTAAAACTTTTAAAGAATGTTGCCCTGGCTGGTGTAGCTCAGTGGATTGAGCGCTGCAGGCCTGTGACCCAAACAGCTGCGGTTCGATTCCCACTTAGGGCACATGCCTGGGTTGCAGGCCAGTTCCCAGCAGGGAACACACAAGAGGCAACCATACATTGATATTTCTCTCCCTCTCTCCTTCCCTTCCCCTCTAAAGATAAATGAATAAAATCTTTAAAAAAAACAGGTAAAACAAATCATTAAAAAAAAACTTTGAAAGAATGTTGAAGTGTCATCTATAACTGCAACAGTATATGTTGCTTTATATAATGTCATATACTGAATACTCCTGTATAACCAGCACCCACTCAGATCAAAAATTAGAACATTACCAGCATTCCTGGGAGGCCTATACAGTCCCCATTGTGGTGGTTTGAGAATCCAATGAGGTAAAATTTATAATGTGCTCAAAACAGTTTCTGGCATATATAATCTCCCCATCAATGTTAGTGTTATATTCAGTAGATAGTTGGAAATTGAGCTTAGAAAAGGGGTAGAGTTGGTAGTATAAATCTGGATATTCTGTATATGGTGGTGACCCACCATTAATAGGTTGAAACATGATAAAGTGCAGTGCCTGGCATACATTAAACATTAGTAAACATTTTTTGAATGAATGAGAAATAGAGTTGTGGTTACCGGCTGGGGTCATGTCTGTGTTTAAGGTAGAGCCAGAGAAAGAAACGAATACTGGGTGAGCAGAGCACCGGGAGAATATAGTGTCCTAAACATCAAAAAGAGGTAGTCAGGAATGTCATCAGTGTTAGGGCTTTAGAGAGATTGGATGACGGATTTGGTAGCTATCAAA
The DNA here is from genome assembly GCA_004027735.1 of Carollia perspicillata. Taxonomy (NCBI): domain Eukaryota; kingdom Metazoa; phylum Chordata; class Mammalia; order Chiroptera; family Phyllostomidae; genus Carollia; species Carollia perspicillata. The sequence continues at coordinate 8,872 of PVKM010003357.1, forward strand.
TTATTGGTATAATTTTAGTGGGTAGCCGTTATTGGAAAATTAGAATCAGATCATTTGGAGCTACGGAAAGCCTAGCTTAAATATTATAAAAGCAACTATTAAAAATTTGCTTAATGTGAATTTTTTAGTCTAATTTAGTATTTAAATTAATTCATGGGTTCTAGAGGTCAAATGAGCTTAAAGAATTGGGAAGGGAAGCACTTGTTTAAAAGATGAATTAAGTGAAAAGAAAATTTTAAATTTATTTTTCATTTCTGGGAAATTATATACACAGTAGTCCTTCCTTATCTTCAGAGCATATGTTCCAGGGACCCCAGTGGATGCCTGAAAAGAAACCATGGATAGTACCAGACTTTATATACACTATGTTTTTTCTTGTATATGCATACTCTTACCGAAGTCTTTATATGCAGTAATTTCCTCATATCCATAGTTTTGTTCTCTGTGGTCAGTTACAGTCTGAAAATATTAAAATGGGAAATTTCAGCAATAAACAATTTATAAGTTTTAAATTACACACCATTCTGATTAATGTGATAAAATCTCATACTGTCCTGTTCTATTCCCCTGGTACGTAAATCATCCCTTTGTCCATGTTTCCACACTTTATACGCTACTTCCCTGTTAGTCACTTAGTACCATGCTTGTGTTCAGGTAACTTTTATTTTGTTATCAATGTTCTATTTTACTTTTTGTTATTATTATTAATCTCTGCCTAATTTATAGAACTATTAATCTCTTACTGTGACTAATTTATAAAACTTGATCATAGGTATGCAGAGGGAAAATATACATAGGGTTCAGTACTGTGCATGGTTTCAGGCATCCACTGGGGGTCTTGGAATGTATTCCATGTGGTTAAGGAGGGACTACTTGTAGACTCAGCTTTTTGGTGTAGAACACTACTTTTGGTCACAACACATTATCTGTTCATGTCCTTTACTCACAAATGCCTTTTCCATCTCAACTGAACACTTACAATGCACTGTGGCTGTAACTTTTGCAGTGAGAGATGCAATAGCAAAACTAGCACAAATTTCTTTTTCCTTCACAGTTTCACAGATAAATTCACCCTTACTCAAGATCTTAGCAACCTCAACATATGATTTTTCTTTCTAAGTAAGTCATGAACTTCCACCTTTTCACTTAAAGGAGTTTATGGCTTCTCTTTGGCATATCCACATTGCCAGCATCAGTACTCTTGCACTTTGGGGCCATTATTAAGTAAATAAAGGTTGCTTGAACACACTGTGACACCTCAACATTCAGTCTGATAGCTGACATAGCTAGTAAGTGACTAACAGGTGAGTAGCATGTACAGTGTGGAAATGCTGGACAAAGGGATGATTCACATTCTGGGTGGGACAGAATCAGACTGCTTGAAATTTTTTCACCCTACTCAAAATGGTGTTCAATTTAAAACATGAGTTGCTTATTTTTGGAATTTTTCACTTAATGTTTTCAAATTGTCGTTGACTGGTGGTAACTGAAACCACGGAGGCAAAACAGGATAAGGAGGCACTGCTGTGTGTACTGTATAAAATGAATCACATTATTATAGTAGTCAGCATAAAATGGGCAGAGAACATCCCTGAAAAGAGATTTGAAGAAATCTGACACTTTTATAGGAAAAATAATAAGAAAGTCTCTCTTTTTTTATTTTTAAAATATCTTTATTTTGCCTTCATTTTTAAAAAAGATTTTTATTTATTTATCCTTAGAAGGGAAGGGAAGGAGAAAGGGGGAGAAATAATCAATGTATGGTTGCCTCTCATGCATCCCCTGCTGGGAACTGGCCTGCAGCCCAGGCACGTGCCATGACTGGGAATCAAACCGCGATCCTCTGGTTCACAGGCCTGTGCTCAATCCACTGAGCTACACCAGCCAGGGCTTAGACAGTCTCTCTTTTTTAAAAAACAAGGTTACTTACTTAATTTTTATTGTATAAAATTATGTGGTGGCCACAGCTGGAGCCTGGTCCTCTGCACAGGAAGTCTGGTGTGAGTCTTTACAAGATGGTCAGTGAGTTCCTGATAGGGAGACTTGAGGAACACAGTCTGTTTCCAGAGGTTGGGAGTGAGATAGCTGTAGGTCTTAGAGGTGGCATCAAAGGTGGCCTTGGTGAAGTTGCCCAGTGTGGCATTGCAGCCCTTGCCTGAGATATAGCAGTCGTCGATAACCAGCCATCAGCAGCAGCTTCTTGGGCAGAGGGGCTGAGATGATGCTAGTGCCTTTGGGGGCAGGGATAAGGCTTACCAGCACAGCCACAGCACCTGGTGGGGCTTGCTGATCTTGTTTCCCCCAAAGCCTTGCCGCACAGGGACAATAAAGAGTTTTGTCAGGATGATAGCTCCATGGATCACAGTGGCTACTTCCTTTTAACCCTTAACACTCAGACGAACTTGTCCATTATAGTCCCCACTGGCGACAAATGCCTTGAACCAGGTCTCTGGCCTGCATATGTCACCTTTTGCAGGGGCATAATCTTCAAAACCTTGTCCATGAGGGCTGTCCTCAAGAAAAAGTCAATGGTCTTAGATTCCTTGACAGGCAGAGAAAAGAGATAGATCTCCTCCAGGAACTTGATTTTCATATCCTTGGCCAGGCAGCCCAGCTTGGTGACAGGAATCCACTCCTTGTCCTTGGCCTTGCCTCCAGGAGCACAATGGCCTCAACCCCAGACCCTGACCCTGGACATGACCTCAGCCCCGGATGCTGTTGCCCTGTCCTCCCATTCCAGGGCACCTAGGCCCTCCTACAGCACCAGCCTCATCTGCCATTTGTGTTTCCGGGCGGGGGGGCGGGGGGGGGGAGCACTACCAAAGGCTTTTAAGTAGTAACCATATAAATGAGGGCAAGAATGCTGTGATTTATGAAGATGGCTTTATAGCTTCTCTCACTCCCCAAGTCGTATTCAAACCATATTTTTACTATAAGCAGTATGGTCATTGTACGTGTAAATTAACAGCGCTCTTCTGCTTAAAAATGTTCACTGGCTATCTACTATTTTCAGAATATCTGATTATACTAGCTTTATATTTAGAGAACTCCAGGATATTTCTTTACATGTTTATAATTTCCTACCTACATTTATGAAATCCAAAAACTTCTGAAAATACTTAGTAAGTTTGTAAAAAAGCTTGATAGTAAAAACTGACATGAAGTGTCAGGAGGTTATTTTTATTTATTTTCTTCCATCATCATTTATCCCCCACACCCTCTTCACCTCCCTTCACCACCCTTCTCCCTGCAATTACCATACTGTTTTCCATGTAGGAGGCTATTTTTAGTTCTTTTTTTAAATCTTAGTGTGAATATTCATACCTTTCCCTGGAGAAATATTAATATGTTTGAGAAATCATAAAGGATGTACTTTCCTTGAATATAAAAGGTTATAGGGCACTTTGGTTTAATCAACCTATGGTATCCATCAGCTTTTATTGTACCCAGTAGTTTGTGAATTTCTTTTTTGAGCAGTTCTGTTTATAAATACTTACAAGAATTGACATTTCATGGACCTATTTTCCTTAGAGGTCTTCAATGAAACCAGTTTGTTTTAAAAAATTGAATATTTATTTTATCCTGCAATTACGCTATGTATCATATCCATTGGCATTTTTTATAAGGCCTTGGATTTATAGTATGGGATCTTATTAGTGATCTTATTTTTTACGTCTTGAAACATTTTGCTATTTTATTGTTCTAGGAATTATTTCTTTTTACTCATTTATTTCCAAAAATGCTAAAAAAAAAAACTTAATAGGAAAATGGAAGAATGTTAGAATCACCTAGAAGGGGATGGTACAATAGTGAAATCACTAGAGGATATTGCATTGCCTGAAGTACTGAATCGTCTTTCAAGGAGGTATGAAAGAAAGTAGAGACACCTCCTTTATAGTTGGCTTTTAGTTTTATTTCAACACAGTTAACTATTCAGAATTGTTCATTCTCTCTTTACACTAGCTAATAAAAGAAGTTAACACAGGAAGATGTTTGACAATAGGATGAATACAAAATACAGTGCTACTCTAGACTACTGATGATGAAATTGATTGTTAGAGCAAAGTCTCATACTAAGAATCTTTATATACAATGTCCTAGATTAATTTTTTCAAACTTATCAATGAGTTAATATGTTTTTAAGGATAAAAAAGGAAATAAGCTATTCTCATCTATTTAGTAGGAAGGACTTCATTATGACAAAGTTCAGACATTCCATATTGCTAAAAGTGTGGCAGAATTTTCATCTTTTGTGATGTTTGTGCACCAAAATTTATTTGATGTAGTTGATTAGTGGACAAATGGTGAAGGCAAGTGTGTATACAAGGGTAGTTGGAAAGAAATAGATGATTTAGAAATGAAAAGATTTATTACTCATTTCAAACCTAAAACTGAAAATATTTTACAATTATGGAGCAAAGAAGATAAAATACGAGCCATCAGATGTTTCAAAAAATTAAGCATTGCATTTTGACGAAGTACAGAAAGAAAAATGAGAAGTAATAATGAGTTAGAATTCATTAGAGATAAATTTGAAATCTGGAATCAGCATTTATGAGATGGACATGTTCCCAATTTGTGCATTAAATTTGATGAGCAGTTACGCTTAGAGAACATGGTCCATTTTGTGTGTACACCTGTTAAAACAGGACAATAAAAATCTGGGTTTATTATACTTATTTAAAATTTCTAATGGTTGTTTTTCATTATCCCTCATTCTTTCTTGTCAAATGGCTTCAAAACTACAAAAAAAAAAAAAAAAGCGTAAAAGTTTCCCTGACTAGTGTAGCTTGGTAGGGTGTCCTCCTGCAAAGCAAAAGGTGCCTGGTTAGATTCCCAGTCAGGGCAGCATGTGCTTAGGTTGTGTGGGCATACAAGGGGCAACTGATTGATATTTCTCTCACATCAGTGTTTCTCTTCCTCTTTCTCTCTCCCTCCTCCTCTCTCTAAAAAAATAAATAAATAAATTTACCAAGAAATGTAAAAGGTGCAGAGGACCCAGATGGTAAATGTTAATGACTATTTTTCCTGTTAATGTTAAGAGTTAAAAAACTCCAAGAAAACTGCAGGTGTACCTTGGAGATATTGTGGATTTACAGTTCCCGTCCACAGCAATAAAGTCAGTATTGCAATAATATGAATTTTAATTATTTTGCTTGGTGGAGGGGCTTCAATTAAAAAACAAAAACAAATGCAACCTCTGTGGAGTGCAATAAAGCAAAAGCACAATAAAATGAGGTATGCCTCTAAAAAACAGTTTTTAATATATTTAACAATCCCTCTCCCCTGCAGTCTACTAGTCTATTAGTTGGAGAAATTGTAGGATTGGTTATTGGGGGAGGGGGTTAAGATTATTTGAATTTATTTTTAGAGAGAGGGGAGGGAGGGAGGGAGAAAGAGAGGAAGAGAAACATCCATGTGCAACAGACACATCCATTGGTTGCCTCTTGTACACCCCCAACTGGGGACCTGGCCTTTCAACCTGGGCATGTGCCCTGACTGGAAATAGAACCAGCAACCTTTCAGTTCTCAGGCTGACACTTAATCCATTGAGCTGCACTAGCCAGGGTGATTATTGTTTTTTAGTTTTAAGAAATGGAGCCTGAATTTAAGTTTCTAAAATTGTACAATGATAAAGTTATTGTTTTAATAGCATTATAAAGGTAAGGAGAGCATGGCATTATAATATCAAGTATAAGGAATAAAGATGGTTTGTCTTTGGGATGATGCAATGAGGAAGTTTAATTTTGCATCTTTTTAACATCATAAAATATTAAATCTGCAAAAGTTAATCTATTAGTAATGTAGGTACATAAAGTGGCATAATTTGAGCTAGTAAAGTCCAACAATGTGGAGCATTAGTTTGGACTAATGGAAAAGTTGGATTATGTTTTGTATGCTATGAAAAAGAAAATATTTTCTCTATTAGTTATCTTTTTCCAACATTGTAACAAATGCACACACAGTATGTTTTCCAAGGGAGAAAAAGTACATCTAATATAAGTGACAGGACTTGTCCACATTTTCTTGATCAGAACTTTCCCCCTCGTTTCTTTTACAAGGTGAGAAATTAATTATTCTACCGCTGCCACTTGGGGTTCCTTTAGAAGTTTAGCATGAAACTTTCACTTAGTCTCAAGTTAATAATTATCTTTACTCTCCTAAACAACAGAAGGACTTAAAATTCTTTAACCTTGATAAATTAACTCCTGATTTTTGCACTGTTGTACATTTTGTATTTTTTAACCCCACAACCAGTCATTGTTGAACAGTTGTTATTGTTTTATGTATTCAGTGATGGTTTAAATTTACCTTCACATTTACCACTTTCTTTTAACATAACATTCATTTGTTCTGAGGTCATTTTCGTTTTTCCTAAAGCAAATCTTTGAGAATGTCCTTTAATGTGGGTATATTAGTAACACTTTTTAAAAAATCTTAAAATGTCTTTAATTCACTCTCCTCATTCTTGAGAAATCATCATTTAAGTCTCTAGGATGTTCTCCCTGCCACCCCAGGCTGCTTAGAAGTGCTTCTCTTTTACTTAGATGCATCTTCATGAGAATTCATTTTAATTTACTACTGTTTGGGGTTTGTTAGAGCTCCTGAATCTAAGGGGTTTTATCTTCTATTCTGGAAGTCTCAGGCATTCTTTTTAAATGTTTCTTCTCTGCCTTTCTTTTTCTTCATTTGCTATTCTAATTAGATACATTACCACTTTCTATTCTGTCCTCTGGGTCTTTCAGTCTTTCACCCTATGTGCTGGTTTCTTGCGTGAGTCCCAAAGTTCTAGGCATTGCTTCCCAATGCCTTTCATGTATCTGCTAACAGAAAATATTTATACAGCAGCACAATGGGTAAACTGGGAGATTTGGAGCCCTGGATAAGGATGTTGCAGCTATAGGTAACAGACTTGGGGCTCTGGTCACTCATGCACTGCTCCTTTTGCTCCTTTTCCCTGAAAACTAACACTGTTTCCCTGTTGGTTAGAAGGGGCCATTTTGCTTAAAGATAATTATTAAAAAGCAGGAAAATGAAAGGTGATTACTCTGAATGTTTTGTATCATGAAGTGGCAGTACTTTTTGGTTTTAGGGTACCTTTACACTTCTAATTATTGAAGACCCCAAAGAGCTTTTGTTTATGTTGGGTTATATAATCACTGTAACAAATTTAAAAAATAATATTATCAGATCATTTAAAAATAATAATAAATCACTATATGCTAACCAAAAGTACTATGAAAAAAACCTACATTCCTACCCCCCAAAAAATAGTGAGATGAGAGGCATTGTTTTATATTTTTACAAATTCATTTAAGGTTGGATTTTCAAATTTGCTTCTGAATTCAGTCTGTTGCAGTAAATTATTTGGAATAAAATGTATGAAGGCAATCTGTAATTGAAAAAAAGAACCTCTTAGACCTCTGAAAGGGTCTTAGAGACCCTTAGCAGTCTTTGGATCACAGTTTGAGAACCACTGTGATGTAGAAAAGTGTTCCTGTTACCAGAGACCACTTATATGGATAAACTGTTTGTACACTTAAGTTATTTTAATTTCAGTAGTGGCTGTAAATTTAGTATAATGTAAAGCCACATCGTGGTAATGGAATTTGAAAGCATTAAAAATGGGTTCCAGAGTGCGATGATAGTTAGGGTTGAGGCCAGAAATGTAGAAGTTAGAGTCAAGTTGGAATAACTAGAAAGTAATATTTAAATTTGGGGTTTGTTTGTTAGTCATTCAAGTTGCCAGTTTTAAGGATTCTATTCCAATACCTTTATGCTTTTTTCCCCACCACAGTACAACATAGAATTAAAAATAAAGTGGTACAGAAAGACTTATAATGAAAACATTTCCTTATTTTCCTTCTCCCTGCCCCACAATTCTGCTTCCTAGAGACCCCTACCTTTTATGCTTTCTGGTTTTATTTCATGAAATAATATGCTTTTCTCTATCTCAATTTGTCAATTTTATACATTATATTATATTTTGATTTCCTACAATCATAGTTAGGAATTGTACATACCCTGTCTTGCTTCCCATTTCTCCTCCCAAATTCAGTGATAACAGCTATTTTTGTTACTATAAACAATTCATTCTAGTTCCATCTAAGGTAGACAGTACTTCAGTACTGTCTATTTTAGGAAAAGAATCTTGAAACTCTTTTGCTTTATTTGACTCCTTTGTCCATCCCACCCCCAACTTAGCTACAGTTTTACTTGAGATACCATTTACATGATGTTCTGTAATCATAGTTTACCTTCTGTGATTTAGGTTGATTCTAAAACTTTAAAGCAAAGTTTTTCATTATTATGACTGTGTAAGCAGTATTTACTGTGAGCCAAGTACTGTCCTATGATTGTAATTCCTGATGTGTTTCATTGTTAAAACCTTGTACCACTTCATAGAAGACTCTTCCTAGGCTCAAATTAAAAAGGATTTTTTTTTTTCATTTTTACACCCTACTAATTTTTCAACTATGGTGTCTTTTAGCAGGATCATGCCTTTCTCGGGCAGTTTGATATTTCTTGAAGTCTTTCATTACCTTTTTTCCTTTCAAATCTTGTTGGTGCCTTTATTACCTTCTAAAATATTTCTAGGCTCCTAGTCTTATTGTCTGTTGTACAGTCCTGTTTTCCTGAACATGTTCCTTCTGTCCTTCCCTTGATTCCAATGTAAGCTGATTGCCTCTCTGGGACTGCTACACAGTAGCTGATCTGGGCTTTTATCTCACTCCTGGGTTTGGATACATGTTTGCAGGATCCCACAATTTCTTGATTGATTTTTTTGTTAGTATTGAAATACATTGTCATGTAAGGTTCTAAGAAAATGTATGTAGGAGATAAGATTCTTCAGACCTTGAATGTCAAGAAAAATCTATATTCTTCATTAATAGTTTATCTGGATACGGTAAGAATTATATATTAATAATAATTTTCTCTTGAATTTTCAAGACATCGTATTGTCTTCTGGCCACTAGTGTTAACAATAAGAGTCTGATTTATGTTTTCTTGTGTGTTGGTGACCTGTTTTTCTTCTCTCTGGGGACTTGAAGGATGTGTGTGTGTGTGTGTGTGTGTGTGTGTATGTGTGTGCGTGCGTGCAAGATGTGAAATGCTGTGTGTGTGTGTCTCTAGGTGTGGCTCTTTCATTCTGCTTTGCCCTCTGCAGGCCCTGTGAATTTGAAAATATGTGCCTCCCTTTAAGAGTGGGAAATTTTATTCCTTAATTTCTTTCATCCGCTTTTTTCTTTTCTCTCTAGAATTCCTTCTAGTTGAATATTGGACTTCTTAGGTTTATTTTCTATTACAGTTTTCATACCTTTATCTTGTGTGTATTCCTCAATGTGATTTCCTGACTAGTGTAAAGTTCTTGTTTTATGAATACACATTAGAGTTTGAATTCTTATCTGTTGCCTTGACATGTTTGATTCCCGCAGGGTCATTCTTGGGTTGTGTGTAGGGGGAGGGTTGCAGTTTATAGTAGACTTTACGTTTGTGGTAATTTGGTTGGCTGTTTTGGTTAGTCCTCTGACTGGAGTAACATTTTGGTAAGCCAGGTGTACTTAACCTTCAGGTTAAGTATAAAGTGTTTTTACTCTTTAATATTAATAATTCTCTAAACATTTTCTTTCCTTCTTTTTTCTTCCAAGAGAATTATCCTTCCATTATTATGTCTGATTCTTCAGTTATTTCTTTTTTTAAGCCACTTTTTATGTTTGTTTCATCATTTATTATTTAGTTTGTCCCAGTTAAAATCTGAGACTAGTTAGATTTAATTTATTCACAAAGAATATTATCCAAATGGAAGCTTCTTCTCCACTGGATGCTTAGTAAGTGAAAGTCTTCTCATTTTGCAAATGTATTTTATGGCACAAGATTTTGGTTATTTCGCCCTGACCGGTGTGGCTCAGTTGGTTGAGCATTGTCCCTCCAATGGAAAGGTCGCCAGTTTGATTCCTGGTTGGGACGTATTCTCTAGATTGCAGGTTTGTTCACTGGTCAGGGTGCATACAAGAGGCAGCTGAGCAGTGTTTCTCTCCCTCTCTTTCGCCCCTCTCTAATAATGAATTAATTAATTAATTTAGGAGAGGTATTTATATCCTGCTTTATTTAAGAGATAATTTAAAGACAGTAAGTTTTACATTTTATGAAGGGATATAATTTAATAGTTTCTATTTTAACACCCAAAAGTAGGCAGAAACCTTGATTTCAACTATTTCCACTTAGAAAAATTTTACTTAAATGAATTGGGACTTGATTTGACCTGAATTTTATAAAATTAACTTATTTATTTAGATTTAACCACTGGATATTCAATTGAATTGGCATTGTCTAATTTGGTCATCTACCTCACATAAAGGACAGTTTTTCTAAGGATATTTGAAACTGGGAGAGAAATTCCCAGATGGGTCTATGACAGCAACCCAGAGAATCTTTATTCTGAGTAGCAAGCAGTCAGCTACCCTAGTTTTGACTGCCTGGATATTTATTGTTTACAATGCTTTTGGTGAAGGATATGTCAACCCTGATGATGGGTGGGGGGGGACCTGGCTATACAGAGCAGAATTAGGTTAAACAGCCCAGCCCTAGGGATGTGTATAGTAATTGTTGAACGCACTGGCATCTTTTTTATGGTTTCTTGGAAGGGTGACTATAAAATTTATTGTTCATACTGAAACACACAGGAAAGTGAAAGAGTACTATTAATAATTACGCTGGGAAGGTAGGCATAAACTGGAGTATATGGTCGTCCCATCTTGAGTCACATGGACTGTTTTATAAGTCAGATTGCCTCCCAGTGGACTGGACATTACTATTCTATTCCTACTTTGCCTTTTGTTCTACAGAACAAATTTTGGGGAGAAAGAAATGTGAACAGATATTTGATAAAGAGCAGTGGGATGGATATATGGAAACAGTATAGGAATCCAAGACTATCTGAATTTTTACATAATCAAAACTCCTTCTGAGTATGCAGTGTAGTTTGGATTGTGTGAAATCTTACCAATAAATGCAAAATACAAGTTTTACAGAACTATTTATTTATATTTTCAATCTTAATTTTTTTTTAGTTTTTTCTAGTTTTAGGAACTTGGAAGAAGTAAAATATGTTATTGACATTGTTTCTTAAAGATGTAGAATTATCCATAGAAAATGTCAATCCCAAGCCAGTTTCCCATTATTCCAATTTAAACTTCCCTTTTCCTGTCTTAGAATTGGCATACATGTAGAAAGTGTTCGCTAATTTTAGCATCACAATGTGGGAAACCTCATCCAAACAGAAATTATATCAGTTTCTTTGGACGCTGTTCTAAGTTTTTTTTCCTTTTTCACATTGGGCTGCATTCTACCACCCTTCCTCCATCTGTTGGTTCTAGTTCTGTTCTCCGGAGCAGTGTGAAGTAAGTCTGTTCTGTTAGAAGACAGCTATCTTATCTTCCTCGGTCATCCTTTCTAGGCTGAATGTCTCCAGGTCCTCCACTTTTTATATGAAATAATACTCATAAGCTTCATATTGGTTCCCTTTGAGTAATTCCTAATTATCAATGATTTCCATAATACAGTTAAAATATGAAGGCTTCCAAGTTTAAGTCTGTGCTATATTTCTATGGTAGTGTGCACACCAGTGAAGAATATCCTTTACTATAACCCATGAATCAGACACTCCATTTTATTAATGCAGCTTCAGATTGTTTTTTTTCTTAGCTATTCTTAACTGTTGACTTATTAAAACTTATAATCAGCTAACCCCTGTCAGCTAAATAACTATTGGAGCTCTCTCTCTCTCTCTCTTTTTTTTTTTAGAAGGCATTTCTGTCTTGGTAATACACCTTTAGCACATAATTGTGTTTATCTTATTCAGAGATCGTAGAACAACAAACTTATTCCTATGCCAACACTTTTAGGCCTTGGTTTTATGTCACATACGCTTCCAATTTAAAAGTTAATTGGCTGCAAATCTTTTGATTTTCAGTTTTGGAAACTTTGTCTCTTTGAGGTTTAAGTGGTTATGATTGTAAAACATCTGACTTAGGTCTCCTTTTGCAACATCAACATTTTAAAGAGAAAAACAAGTGTATATAATGAAGTTCTGCCTCTAATCTGGGAAATGTATCTAAAATAATAGAGATTGTGGCCCTGGCTGGTGTAGCTCAGTGGATTGAGCGCAGGCCTGTGACCCAAACAACTGCAGTTCGATTCCCAGTCAGGGCACATGCCTGGGTTGCAGGCTGGTTCCCAGCAGGGAACACACGAGAGGCAACCATACATTGATATTTCTCTCCCTCTCTCCTTCCCTTCCTCTCTAAAGATAAATAAATAATAGAGATTGCATTGCAGATTTTGTACCCTAGAGCAGGATTTCTCAACATCAGCACTGTTGACATTCTTTGCATAATTCTTTCTTGTGAGTAGCTATTCTGTGCTTTGTGGGATAAGTAACAGCAATCACTGGCCTCTACCCACTAGATGCCAGTAGCACACATCACCACCACCTTCTCTGCATTTTGACCATAATCAAAAATATCTCTACACATGGCCTAATGTGCCGGGGCAGGGGGTGTGGATGCAAAATCTCCCCTAGCTAGAACAACTGCCCTACATAGAGAGCAGACGTATTTCATAAGTCAACTGGGTAATAGTTTCTACCTTCAATGTTTTCCATAATTGGAGTTAGAATACAATATTTTTCTTAACATCTCTTTGTGGATATTTTTATAACTATACAGCATAATAAAGAACTTTATGTACAACAAATACTTTCAGAAATTCCAAGTTTGATCATTTTTTCCCTTCCTAATATTGGTTCTTATTCCAGTTTGCCATCCCTGCTTTGTCATATGATCTATGATCTGAAACATAATGTGTGACTATTTAATGTAGTGAGTTTAAGGAATGAAAATTATATAACTGACACATATGGTATCTATTGGGAAGTTCATTAAGTTCAAATAAGTGCTTGTCTTTTGTAGCCTGTGATTAAATTACTTGAAAATGTACTTTTTATTCAAGTTGATTTAACTCCTGGGTTTTAACATTAAATTGTATTATGTTTATTCTTCTACTCCACAATATAGCCAGCAGCCAGCTTCAGGTGTAGCCTACTCTCATCCAACTACAGTTGCTAGCTACACTGTCCATCAGGCTCCAGTAGCTGCGCACACAGTTACTGCTGCCTATGCACCAGCAGCTGCCACAGTTGCGGTTGCCAGGCCTGCCCCAGTAGCTGTTGCAGCTGCTGCAACAGCTGCTGCTTATGGAGGCTACCCCACTGCACACACAGCAACGGATTATGGTTATACCCAGAGACAACAAGAAGCACCACCACCACCACCCCCAGCTACTACACAAAACTACCAGGTAAGAACACTATTAGTTTCAATAGCTTTAAATTACAGGCTTCAGTGTCCTCAGTATATGATATAATGTCCAAACCAATGCTTCTCAGACTTGGGTCTTTCAAATATACCTGTAATGATAGAGAAGAGGAAATGTGTATTCCCAGGTAATTGAGGGAGGAGGGCATAGTCCAAACATTAAGTTTCCTTGCTTTGAGTTTTATATGAATAATCTCCCCCAGTCCATTTCACAATATCCGTTTGCTTTAATTTTGAAAAATTTACATTGTTTAAACATTTTAATTTTACCCCAAGTTTTTGAGAAAAATGAAGATATAGGAGAAATGCTGCTTGTTTGCACTGTGGCATTATTTGTCCACTTGGAACACATTTTGAGAATCAGTTTTGAGAAACATGAGCCTAAGCTGTACAGGACAAACAAATTACAGTGTCTTTTTGAAACTTAGCAAGGGTGGAATTTCTGGTGCCTATACATTCTTTCTCTCAAGATGTTTTTTCTTAGTATGTAACAGAAAATGATCCTACTCTTATTTATCCAGTTGCTTTTTGTTCAGCCTGTGGGGATGTAAAGATTTAATTCTCTTTATAGTATTACGTTTATTAAGGTACTAACTTACTATGTGCTTATTTAATTAAATTTGGTCCTAATTTCCTTTAACCTACTTTTATTTTATTTTTATTGGATCTCTTGGGGTGACTGGTTAATAAAATTAATAGGCTTCAGGTGTACATCTCTATAGTACATTGTCTGTATATTGTATTGTGTGTTGTTCACCCCAAGTCAAGTTGCCTTCCATCACCATTTATCCTCCCTTAACTCTCTTCTACCACTCCCCACCCCTTTTCCCCTCTTTCCCACTGGTAATTACCGTACTGTTGTCTATGTCTGTGAGGTTTTATTTGTTTGTTTTTGCTTAATCTCTTTACTTTTTTCACCCAGCCCTCCACCCCACCTCCTTCTGATAGCTTTCAGTCTCTTCTCTGTATCTATGAGTCTGCTTCTATTTTGTTAGTTTATTTTGTTCATTAGATTTCACATATGAGTGAAATCGTATGTGGAATCTTTCCACATGGTGCTTGTCTTTTTCTGACTGGCTTATTTCACTTAGCACAATACTCTCCAGGTCCACCCATGCTGTCACAAAAGGTAAGAGTTCCTTCTTTTTTACAGCTGAGTAATATTCTCTTGTATAAGTGTACCTCAGCTTTTTCTTATCCACTCATCTATTGATGGGCACTTGGGTTGCTTCCAAATCTTGGCAATTGTAAATAATGCTGTGATGACATAGGGGTGTGTATATTCTTTTGAATTTGTGTTTTTGGTTTCTTTGGATATATTCCCAGAAGTGGAATCTCACTGGGTCACAAGGCAGTTTCATTTTTAAATTTTTGAGATAACTCAATACTGCTTTCCACCACGGCTGCAACAATCTGCATTCCCACCAATAGTTTACAAGGTTCCCTTTTCTCCACATCCTCTCCAGCACTTGTTTGTTGATTTCTTGATGATAGTCATTCTTACAGGTGTGAGTTGATATCTCATTGTGGTTTTGATTTGCATTTCTCTGATGATTAGTGATGTTGAGTATCTTTTCATAATGTTTGTTTGCCATGCACGTGTTCTCTTGGAGAAGCTTCTATTCAGGTCCTTTGCCCATTTTTTAATTAGATTGTTTTTTTGGTGTTGAATTTTTTTCTTAAAGATTTTGTTTATTTTTTAGAGAGTAGGGGAAAAGGAGAAAGAGAGGTAGAGAAACATCAGTGTGTGGTTGCCTCTCACATGCCCCCAACTAGGGACCTGGCCCACAGCCCAGGCAGGTGCCCTGACTGGGAATTGAACCAGCGACCCTTTAGTTTGCAGGCCAGCAGTCAATCCACTGAGCCACACCAGCCAGAGCTAGTGTTGAATTTTATACATTCTTTATGAATTTTGTATTTTATCCCTAATCAGGTGTATCATTGGTAAATATGTTCTTCCATTCAGTGGGTTGTCTTTTCATTTCATTGATGGTTTCTTTTGCTGTGCAAGTTAACCCATTTGTTTACTTTTAGGACCTGTTTTGTAAACTTTGATCCTTCTAGACTTTGCCTAGTTTTTCTATACTCTCTTTAATTTTAGGAATTTATTTTGATTAAAAATGAAATGAATCAACAATATTAGTATTTATTATTAATATTTGACAAGTTACTAAACAGGGAATTCCTTTTGATTTTGTGATTGTTTTAATTATGTCCAGAGACAAAATATAATAAATTCTATTGTTTTTAATAGGATGTATGAAGCCCATCTTTTTCTCCACCCTGCCTAATTTTCAGCCTTTCTACCTTCATACCTTCTCATCCCTCAGTTTATGCTGTACTGGAATTCACCAAGCTCACCTTGATCTTCATTGCCTTGGAGATTTTTATTTAATGTGCCTTCTCCTTGGCTCCTCTGTTCCCCTTTTCTCCATCTGGAAGCTCCTATTCATCACTATGTTAATGGTAGTAGTAAATAAGGGAGAAGGAAAAGAAAGCTGGAGCAACCACAGAGTATAGAATACACAAGTGCTCTGTACCGTGGGATATATCTTTTAGTTGCAAATCAGCCATGAGGTTTTTAGTAAAACTTTTTTTAAAAGATATCATTTTTAAATGTTTTGGTAATTTTTCCGATTTTAAAAGTTAAACATGCTGCCTGAAATGGTTTTGACTTTATTTAATGAAGTCCAGAATGAATCCCCTTTGTAATTGAATTTGATTCTTATGGTTAGGTCTAGGTATATATTTAGTTTATTTCCTTTATTATACTTTTATATAGCAAGATGAGGGGCATTTACTACATGTACTCCTAGCAAGATTTTCTTCCATTCTCTTTCCTCAGGACTCGTACTCATATGTAAGGTCCACGGCTCCTGCTGTAGCATATGATAGTAAGCAGTACTACCAACAACCAACAGCAACCGCTGCTGCTGTAGCTGCTGCTGCCCAGCCTCAGCCTTCTGTTGCTGAAACCTACTATCAGACAGGTAGGTGGGCTTTATTAACATACATGGTTTCATTGTAAATTATTGAAATATATTATCCAGGGTGTTTTTAAATGAAGATATGCTTTTTTTTTTTTGAGTCCATGTATACTCATTGTGTTATCTCAAAAGTTGGGTTGTAGTCATGTCCTTCTATTCCTCTGCTAGAATGCCTTTGAGCCTCAAAGTGAAGGCCATGGAAGCAGTGCATAACCATGCCCTTCTCTCCTAGAAATGTATTTCATTTCTGGTCTTCAGCTTACAATTCACTTCTTGCTGAAATAAGCAGTTCAAAAGCAGTTGTGGTGATAACCCTAGCCACTTTCTCATCTTTGCCGGAAATGCCCAAGAGATACTCCTGACTGTGTTTGTAACCATTAGGGACCCTTTGTGGGTCCTTACTTTTAAATCAGGTCCTTATTTTTAACTGCCTCTGATCTGTAATGACAAGTTGGTTCTATAACCAGCCAGCCACCAATATTACAGTTGGCTCAAATGCATTAAGTGTTTTGTTTGCAAAGAATCCTATATATTTGTAGTCTTTAGAAGATTTTTTTGTAGAGGTTTGACAGCTTTGAAAACAAAGCTCTCTGGGATTTGAAAAGTAGGCAACTTTTTAATTTTAATTATTTTTGAAGGAGCATGAGCGTATGGGTAGATCCTTGGGTTAGGAAACAGTAGAACTGGCTTCTAGTACTGGCTTAAGCACTAATGTGGGCAAGTGATTTTTTACCTCTCTTCATCTCTGTTCTCTTATTTGTAAATGATTTAGTTGACTCAGGTCTCTCTAGGATACTTCTAGTTCTAAGATTTTATGTGCTCCTTAAAAGTGGTTTAAAAATATTTTGAATTAACATAACCTTGATTTTTCTTACAGCTTCATCTCAAATGATTTGTGTGTATAGCAATGTGTAGTGGACTTCCTGGTTTCTTATGAAGGTTAGATTGTGCTTGAATGTACTGAGTTATCTAAGAGTCAAAAGAGTTTCATTTAGTCCAGTTTCTGATATTGAGTATGTAACTTTAGTTTTCTTTTTTAAAATGTCTGCACAAAGCTTGAAAACTCTAAGTGCTATTTATTTAAGGTACCTTTACTTAAATGAACATAAAATGAGTTTGGCCCTCTGGTATTGGGGCCTTTCTAAGAAATTACATTTGTATAATTTAGTGACCATTAATTAGTGATTAAATTCAGTGATTGATAATAAGGCTGATAAGATTCTTAAAGTGTACATTTGTTTTAAATATGGTCAAAGGGAGCAGAAAGTTTAGCAGAGACTTAATGGCAACCATTTATGAAGAGTTGCACTCACGTTATTAATTGCATTTGAAGAACTGTCAGCACCTTGTGAGTTGGAATTACGGATAAATCAATAAAATGTGATGATGGTATATGAATAAGTTCCTTATAATTTAACATTGAAATTTTTACTGTGAATTGAAATATGTACTTTGAGGCTTTCTCTCTTCTGTTTCCAGTACTAAGCATGACTCTCAAGTAGTCTTGACTATCCTAAATGTATACATGCACACACATACACACCCTTACACACACACCTTTTCCAGAAACTTACTTTATTTATACCTGTTTTAAGTAGTGCTGGTATCTCAGTTAGTTGTAAAATTTTACAAAACATAATTTTGGAAATATGGGATGAAGAGTATTTTACATAGGTATCATATTTTAACTGGTAATAAGAATTTTATCCCCCTTTGCCAAGAAGAAATTGTTGGCATTTAATTTACAGTGAACGTTTAACCTACTTTTTCCCCTAGTTTTCCAGGATGTTGGCACAGTAACTAGAAGTATACCTTGGATATATTGCGGGTTTTGTTCCAGACTACTGCAGTAAAGCAAGTACTATAAGTGGTTTACTCTTCTAATTTTCTGATGTCTGTCTCTCAATTTAGCTCCCAAAGCAGGTTATAGCCAAGGTGCAACTCAGTATACACAAGCCCAGCAAACTCGACAAGTGACAGCCATAAAACCAGCGACACCGAGTCCGGCTACCACTACTTTCTCCATTTATCCTGTATCTTCCACCGTACAGCCAGTAGCGGCTGCAGCTACTGTGGTGCCATCCTACACCCAGAGTGCTACTTACAGTACCACGGCAGTTACTTATTCTGGTAAGACTGACAAACATGTTTAAATAAATAAAGACATTAGAGACTTTTCAAGTTGTATAGTTTTTGTGTGTGTGTTTTGTTTTGTTTTTTAAGCCAGGAAGATTTTAGCAGAACATCGAAATGCCCTCTGGGTGTTTGGAAGCTAGTCATGAGTCTTGGGCCTAGTATTGCAATTAGAAAAAATAACACAGTGTTCTACTAGTATTCTATTTCCTTTCTGACTTCTTCAAATGAATTCGAAACCTCAAAGTTAATAAGGGAATACCACTGGCAAATTATATTATTTATTTAAACCCTCAAGGAGCTATTTTTTCATGCTATCAGGAATAAGTAATCATGACAATATTGGTTAGCACCTGTAAACATAAGATAATGGTTATATAATACATAGCTTATAAGGACAGTAGGTTTTCTTAAATGATCGTGTATTTTTTCTTCAAGAAGTATAATCACTAAAACCTTACTATGAGGTACCTGAAGCATTTCAGTTATTAAAAATCACATGTTACTTTTTTTATAGACGCTCAGTCTTATACTACTGTACAGTTTATTATTTTGCATTTAATTTCTTTTTTAAAAAATCTTTTATTTATTTTTGGAGAGAGGAGGAGGAAGGGAGAAAGAGCAGAGAAAGATCAATGTGTGGTTGCCTCTCATACCCCCCTCCCCCTACCCCCGGGGACCTGGCCTGCAACCCTTTGCTTTGCAGTCCAGCGCTCAATCCATTGAGCCACACCAGCCAGGGCTATTTATTTCTTAATACTCTATTTTGTTCCATGGAGGATTTAAGGTGGTATGGGTAATTTCAGTTCTTTCCTATTGATGCTTTGTTGTAGCTTAACTGTTAGAAGCCTACTAATTGAATTAAATGTTTTTTAATTTCTCAAGAAATATTTCTCTCTTACCCTATGCCAAATGCTATGATGAATGCTAGGAATATGATGATGAATTAGGCAGGCTTAGAGTATTTGGGAATGAGAGTTTACTGTGGCTAGGATCCAGGATATATGGAATACCAGGAGATAAGGCAAAAAATGTCAGTGTGAAAAAGGCCTTTTAGGCTCTGCTGTGGTGTCTGTCTTTATCTTGTGGGTAGCCAGGGTGCCAAGAGGAGATGGTACAAAAGGGAACAATGGGAACAGCTTGTAAGTTAACTGCGCCAGGCATGTGCAGGTGAATTGAAGTGAGGAAATGTTATTATTTCCAGATCTGTCATTCAGGATTGCTCAGATAAAACTTTTCTGCCTTTCTTTATGTGATTAACCAGTTATAATTGTAATGGAGTTATTTCAATGAAATCTGAGTGGATAGATTTTTTTTAGATGTCCATATTAGCTTCAGAATAGGAACTATGACAGTATGCTCTCCTTTATGTTAGATGAATACTGCATCATTATTTTAAACTAGAAATGATAAGCTAAACAGGAGAAAAAATTAAGTCACTGGACACGTACCCCTAGACACTAACTGCCATTAACATTTTACTGTTATCTTTTTATATGTCTTTCTATACTTGTCTTCCATGGGAATATTCATATGTTATAAGCATCATGTTTCTTTATAAAAAAGAATTGTCTTATACATACTGTTGTGTAAACTACTTCTCTTGTGAATGTTCTTTCATTTTACTAAATATGAAGAGGTATCATTCCTTATGTTATTCTCCACATTTTTATTTTAGAAAAATTTCCTACAGAAATGTTGGGAAAAAATAGTACTGATGCCCATATACCATTTACCTAGATTAACCAGTTATTAATATTTTGTCACATTGGTTTCATCTGTCTTCTCAAAACACATTTTCAAGTGGTTCAGCAGTATAGAAAAGTTGCAGATGACATGGCGCTTTGTCCAGAATTTTTCAGCATATATTTCCTAAGAATAGGGGCTTGCTTTTACATACTCACAATGCAAATGTCATAAAAAGGAATTGAACATGGATTTTTATCTGATAATTTTTTTCAGTTTTCCACAAACCTCTCTAATGACTCGGCTTTCTGTGTGTTTATGCCTTGTTTTCAATTCAGGATTCAGTCCAGGATCATGGATTGTATTTAGTTGTCATGTCTTGTTTGAGGGGTTTTTGTTTATTTGTTTGCTTTTAATGTAGACTAATCCCCTATTTCCATCTTCTCTCATGACCTTGACATTTTTTAGGAGTTGGGCCAGTTGTAGAATACTGCACAATCTGGATTTATCTGATTTCTTTTTTTTTTTTATATTTTATTTACTTATATTTAGAGGGGAAGGGAAGGAGAGAGGGAGAGAAATATCAATGTATGGTTGCCTTTCATGAGTCCCCTGCTGGGAACCGGCCTGCAACCCAGGCATGCGCCCTGACTGGGAATCAAACCACAATATTTTGGTTCACAGGCCCGCGCTCAATCCACTGAGCTACACCAGCCAGGGCTATCTGATTTCTTTATGCGTAGATTCAGGCAGCTTTTTAGTCAATAATACTAAGCAAATTTTCCATTTTATCATATGAGGAGCACATACTAAATAATGTCAGTTTATTTTTTGTTGATGATACCAAGTATAATCACTGGTTAAAGTGACTACTATCAGATCTCTCCCTTGTGAAAGTAATGTTTTTCCCTTTGTAATTTAATCAAGTAATCTGTGGGCCTGTTACCTATCTACCTTTCATTTTTATGGTGTTAGGTCCTTTGGAAAATCTTTTAACTGAATTGAGGTCGTGCAGTGGTGGTTACAAAATTAGGCATTTTTCTCTGAAAGAAGAGTTCTCTCCCTCCCTTTTTAGTATTCATTCTTTTTTATTTAATATAGTATGATCTTTTACTCTTGGGGCAGGGGCTTGAGGGACACATTGTCCCAAATTTGGCCAATGGAATCCTTTTTACACTAGCTCCTGAGTTTTTTTGGCTTTGGCATCATTAGTCTTTGAGCACTTCCTTCCTTTCTAGCACAGTAAAGTGTTACAGATAAACTTCCAAGGTTTTCCTGCCTTAGACTCACAGCCATTTTATGAAAGGGCCCTGTTTTCGTATGTGGTGGTAGTATAAAGAAGATTTATGCTTAGAAATATGTAATTTTAATGGCTGCATACTATTTTATTGTGTAGATGTATTATATTTTAAAGTTTCTCTTTGGGGACATTTAGTTTCATATTATGGAAAAACTAAAAGCAACACTGGGTAAAATAATCCTTGTATGTGAAGATTTGTGTGCTTACCAATTGTTTCCCTAGGATAAATTCCTGTGTTTGGAACCGTTATGCCAAAGGGTATGCAGTTTTTAAAGAATTAAGGATGCACAATGTGCATTTGCCATCCAGAGAGATCATTTTTAGAGCATCTGAGTATATCAGCTATAACTTAGGTTACCAATTCTTCTTATCTCATTAAAATGAGTTCTAGAATGTTGGTACATACTAAATGGTGACTTACAGCATGATAGATTTATTATTGAAATGGTATGTCTTTGTTTCTGATACTATACATTTTAAAATTATATTTAAATGAAACTTTTAGCATTCAAAATTAAGCTTTTACTTAAATTGGAGACACAGCCTTATATCTGTTTTTCCACAATTTTTTTTTTTACAAGAAATGTGTGTTTGTTTGCTAGTAGTCATAGAAGAATTCAAGATGCTCTTTAATAGCACGCTAGGATCTCTAGCCCACTTTTCAGTTCATTCTGAACAGTTCAAAAACTATGTAATAAGCTGTAGTTAAGCTTGCCTTTTAGTAGTTTTAGGCTGCATGTGTGCAAATGAAGGATTATTATCTGACAGTACAAATTTACCAGGTTGATTTGTGGTTTAAGTAATTCAGTGTTTAAAGGAACTCACAATCTCTTAGCCTCAGTTTTCTCACCTATAAAAAGTAAAGATAGTAATACCCGCCTTGGAGATCTGTTCTAAGATTTCAGTCTGTCTGGAATACTGCCTCCCATATTGTGGATTCTCAGTTTAAGAACAAACTAAAAAGCTAATTAAAATTCTTGGTCCTTCAGCATTGGAGAATGCTGTTGGCCTTATTCTGCTTTTTATTTTCTTGATACATAATTCATAAAGTGACATTAAAATGGCATATTTTTTTAATCCTTACCCGGGGACAGTCTTACTGATTTTAGAGAGAGAGGAAGGGAGGGAGAGAAACATCGATATGAGAGAAAACATTGATCAGCTGCCTCCTGTACATGCCTTGACAGGGGGACCGAACCTACAACCCAGGCATGTGCCCTGACTGGGAAACAAACCCCCACCTTTCAGTTTATGGGACCATGTTCCAACCAACTTAGCCACACTGGCCAGGGCTTAATGTGACATTTTTATAGTTTCCATATACAATAGCTAGTCATTTGGAAAGTGTTGTTTTAAAGATTTCATATATAAATCATGGTCCTAACTGGTAATGATGTAAAAACAGATTTGTTATTGTTAATTGGACAATTCTATGGTGGTGATTTAAGAGCAAAATTTAAACTGTCCATTTTTTTTGCCTGTAAATTTGAAAGCATTTGACTGTGAGCTTAATAATGTTCTTTTATCACACTTCAGTAATAGAGGACATTGGTAGACCTGACCAATAAACAGTTTATTGATCTATAGAGTTTTTCTTTTAACTGGTTATCTCAGTTGTTTTCTAATTGTTTTTAATCTGATCATATCCTTATTATTGATATGTTTACCTACTTTCTACTCTAATTTTTAGTTTTTTTAATCACACGTATAAAGGTACAGAGAATTTTTATAAGGATGTATATAATTTAAATAACCCAATATAAAAGTCTGGGAAGGCCTTTCAATGGTAATTGCCCAACTACTCTCTCCTGGATATGCCCAGTTTTGGACTCCTGTGATTGTGACTTGCCGTGCATCTTAACCCTCACCTTTCCAATTTATGTTTTCTTTCCTGTGTGTGTAGATATTATTGGAGTCAGTGGGTCATAAGTCTTTACTTTTCATTATAGCAGTCTGCATTTGAGAGACCAAAAAGCCCAGGTTTCTTTTAAGTAGTTCTTTTGCACTATCCTAGCAGCTAGGAATCTCTCCCTTGAACTTTATGTGGCTCTTCTAGTATGAAATCTTACTGAAAAATATGATAAATAGGGAGTCCATGAAATTTGCCAGAGATCTTAGTTTAGAAGGGGTAAGTTTTCCAGTTTTGGGGTAAGCTTATAAATAAAATCAGTGACTTTGTCAAAGTTAAAACTTTCATAGATCTTTAAATCTATAAATCACTGAATGTAAACAACATGTACACATTATGTCAATAACTAGCTTAATGTTCTTATTCATTAAAGACTTTGAACAATACAGATGAATGGAATCCATACATTTAGCCAGAAAATATAATGTGGTGCTTTTTCATCTTTTGTAACATGAAACCCAGTGGTTCTTAATTCCAAAATCTTTTATCTGCTGTTTTGTGTACTCACCTGAACCCCAACTCCATATTACAGACTTTTGCTAAGTTTTATTCACCTTGCCTCTCCTAACCAACATCAGTTAACACCTTGCTTTTATCAGTCAGATGCACAGCACATCAATTGCTGGGATTCAAAATCTTGGTATCATTGTGTTTTTTCAATCATAGCTTTCATTTTAACCACCAGGCATATTGAAATCTTATTTTCATGCGATTCTTTTTTTCCTATTTATTATCTTCAGACCCTTCTCAAATCCAACACTTCCTCAGTTGTATTTAGAGGAATTCTGCTCCTGGGAATAGTAAGGGTTCTGTAGCCACAAAGTTTACCAAATACTCTTATCACATTCCTCCAACTGAACCATAAGCTTCTTGAAGGCAAGGACCAAATCTTATACCTTATACTTTCTTTATACCTCCATAACACCTAATGTGTGTTGAGTAAATACTTGATTGGCTTATATAAAAGGAAGATAAATGTTTTCTAGGTTTGCGAGATATACGTTATTTGTAAATATGTACGTGTAAGCCTACCTTTATTAGCAAAAGTTATTGGATTTAAATTCATAACATTTAACTTGACCTTTTATAATTATGTAACATAATCTTTGTTTGATTTTTGTTTGTAAGGTACGTCTTATTCAGGTTATGAAGCAGCAGTGTATTCAGCTGCATCCTCCTACTACCAACAGCAGCAGCAGCAACAGAAGCAAGCCGCAGCAGCAGCTGCTGCTGCTGCTGCAACAGCTGCCTGGACAGGGACCACTTTTACTAAAAAAGCACCATTCCAAAATAAGCAACTGAAACCAAAACAGCCTCCCAAACCACCCCAGATTCACTATTGTGATGTTTGTAAGATCAGCTGTGCTGGACCACAGGTACTTATGTTGTATGTTTTACCACTAGTCTTCAATGATTATTTTTAATAGTTAAATATGGTTGGTATTCTTGCTTTTTTGTGCCTACAAAGAAGGTTTGTGTTTTCTGTTGGCTTTTAGCTAACACATATGTAGTTCACTAAATGGCCATTCTTAAAAAGGTATTTGTATTGAGATATAATTCTGTTAAGAAACTGTACAGATGATTATGAATGTAAATGAAAAATGGGCAAATTGGCCCTGTTTTTTCCAAAAAGGATACTTTGCTCTTTAAGTAAAACAAATTCAGCTGAAAAGTTTTATATTCAGATTACTTGGGGTTTAGGGGAAAGATTGAATTTTTATTTCTTTTTTAGCATTTATAACTTGCTTTTTTGAGCCTTTATACAGAGTTCTTCAACTTAAGACAGTTGGTTAATTGATTTGCCTAGCTCTTCAAGGCCCATTTTAAGTGTGTGTATAGAATTTTATAGCTGAAAAAGGATGACTATAGAGATCATTGTTTACATACTTGCATTAAAGATGAAAGGACTTTGTCAAATGTATCATTTTGTGGAGGATATAAATAGGAAAGAATTCTTTCTAGAATTTTAAAAATTCTTAAACTATTTTAAGAATCTACAATTTTCAGGATAGTATTTCTGATCAGACTGACTTATATATGTTTTATATAATATTACTTATTTCTATATGATTTTCTCCATGAGCGAATAGGAATTCAGGGAACAAAAAAAGGTATAGGGAAGTGTCTTTTTCAAAAATAGCAACTAATGAAGCTTGCAGAATCTTTATTCCTGCCCTCCCCTTTTGGTCTTCTTTTTTCGGGTTGCTACAACTTAAAATATGTGATTTAGGCATGAGTCTGTTTATAAAATCTAATGAGGTCAACGCCCTTCCCAACTTTGTTTGTTAATATTATACTTTCCTTAAGAGTGTCTAGTTGTTTTAAAATTTGATAAGCAGTTTGGCAAGTAATAGGCATATTATTTGATTGAGACCAGATGTTGACTCTCATAGTTTCTTGCAGTTATATATGTCTCCCATCGCTGCCCCATCTGCGTATGTTCTTTTTAATTTACTAGATTAGTTCTCTTTACTTTTAAATACTGAGCATCCACTGAATTGCTGTCAATAAATTGGAATATTATAATATGTGGCTAGTTAAATAAAACATTTTTTCTCCCTATTTTGAGCGTGATAGGAAATGGTTTCATTGTGATTGCATAACTGAAGGAGAGGGGAAAGATGAGGAATATTTATGATGACTGGGATTAAACATGAAAGGGAACACAAGGATATTGGTCTTAGTGTGAGCAGTATATCCAACTCTGTAATGGCTGTTTAGAGAGGATAATGCTGTGAGTGGCAAATGTAAACCAGAGAGATGTTATTTAATATGTGGCACCTTTATAGAAGGACAGGACATGGCTGTAGGTGGCAAGTTAAAAGCGGCATTTAGAATGAGTATGTATAAGGCTGACCATTCACTTGTGGTATCTGAATGGTTATACAAGGACAAGCCAAGGGTACTTCTGCAAGTCAGATGCAGTGCTTTAAAGGATTAATGAGCCTTAGAGAAAAATTTCATTGATATTGTGAGTTAGAGTCTAGGTGTGAACATAAGGAGGAAAGTAGTTGATTCAGATTTAAGGGGCCATGGTTTCAGTCCTGGCTCTGCCACTAACTGTGTGTGGCCTCGAGCAAGTCAGAGATCTTAACTTCTTTGGGCTTTTGTTTCTTCACTTCTATGATAGGGACTTGTCCCAAATAATTGAGGCTTTACCTGCTTCTTGGAGCCACTTCAGGCTGTTGCAGATGAGAGATGTCAAATGGCTGGGTCTTAGGTCTCCCTCCTTTGTTCAAAAACAGGAATTTTCCTTACTCGTGCATAATATTATTTATAGAAAGGATTCTCTTATTTAAAAATTAGAAAATCAGCTCTGAAATTCTATGAAGAATACATAATTTTATGCTAATTATGTCAGTCTTAACAATTTTAAAAATAAAATATGGAAGAGTAACTATTTGGCCCCACTCAAGAATAAACAAACCAACCAGCAGTCCATATTTACTTCTCATTTTAATAAACCTACCTTCTTAATTGAAGATCATTCGTAATAATAATTTCACTGTTTTGTTGGCTAGTATTACAATAATATTTTCTTGCAATTATACAATTTTTGTTGTAATTTTTAAAAATATATAATCTTTATTATATTTTTTCATTACCCTTATACTCCCCTTCCCCAGCAGTCACCATGCTGTCGTGTCTTAAATAGGCTTTTGTTTATGGTGGCAAGAATTTTATGTGAAAGTGCATTCTGAGTTATAAAAGTCAATTTCGTAAATAAACATACTTGTTTATTAAGGGTATTGTTACCATACATTAACTTTTTTTCTTCTCATGATGTAGGCACGTTCCCTCCCATCTTAATCCTATAATTAATTTCTTTGTGGAATGATCACTGTCTGGTATTCTCTATTCAGCATTATATATAAACAGTAAAAGATACAAATTCTTGAAACTGAAAGCAGTTACCTTATATTATATTAGGGATGTGCGTGAAAGTCCTTTGTAATTCAGAGTGTTAAACAAATGTATTCTTGGTAAACAAGGTACAGAGAATCACAGACGTATTAAAGTGTGTAGAGAGTACCATAAGATTTTATTAAATTGCTTTTAAAATTGTTTAAACCTCATTTTTAAGTGAGTATTAGAGATTTGAGAATTAAATGATTTGCTATCTAGAAAATTAATGAAGCAAAATTTATCCTTTTGTTTGAAACAGACTTACAAAGAACATTTAGAAGGACAGAAACATAAAAAAAAGGAAGCTGCATTGAAAGCCTCACAAAATACCAGCAGCAGCAACAATTCTACTCGTGGGACTCAAAATCAGCTACGTTGTGAGCTCTGCGATGTGTCTTGTACAGGAGCAGATGCATATGCTGCCCACATTCGTGGTGCTAAGCATCAGAAAGTAGGTGTTGTTTTCTCCTCCCCCCACACCCGTATGTCTTACTTTTGTTTTCTTTTACTTTTTCAGTGGAGAGGGGGGAGTAAAGTCAAAGTGGCTCCAAAACTTTGAGTGTGTGATAAGCCTTTTTTTTTTTTTTTTTAATTTTCCTTTTTTAAAAAAACATTTTGTTTATTTTTAGAGAGATGGGGAGAGAGGGAGAAAGAGAGGAAGGGAAACACTGATCAGTTGCCTTTTGCATGCCCTGACCTGGGGGCTTGGCCCACAACCCAGGCATGTGCCCTGACTGCATATTCGGTTTGCAGGCTGGCAGTCATTCCACTGAGCCACACCAGCCAGGGCTTATAAACCTTCTTAATATGCTAATAAATATAAAGGTGACATCAAATAGTCATTGCTTAAAGAGGGAAAGACTGGAGACCTTTCTTTAAATTGAACTAGGTCATTTATTCTACAAATTGGAAAATTATGTTTATTTTCCTTTTGTCATGCTTAAGTCTTGGTTGGTATGCATGTAGCCACGTCATTTCATCTTTCTCTGCCTTAATTTCCTCACTAGTAGCAGATGGAATATGTATCCATATCTGCTTCACAGAAATTATTTTCAAAAGTGTTAAGTTTGTGTATGAAGATGTATAACAAAAAAATACAGTTTATATTTTAATTTTATAATATCTTTTAGACAAACTTAAAAATCTAGAGTCTTGAGTTTCCTAACAAATGCGCTTTTATTTTGTAGGTGGTTAAATTACACACAAAACTTGGTAAACCCATTCCTTCAACAGAACCAAATGTTGTTAGCCAAGCTACTTCTTCAACAGCTGTGTCTGTTTCAAAGCCGACTGCCTCTCCTTCAAGCATTGCAGCAAACAATTGTACTGTGAATACGTCATCAATTGCAACTTCCTCAATGAAAGGTCTTACAGCTACAGGAAACTCGTCTCTTAATAGCACATCCAACACTAAAGTATCAGCAGTGCCTACAAATATGGCTGCCAAGAAGACATCAACACCCAAAATAAACTTTGTTGGCAAGTACTAAAGATTCTTTATTATGTTCTTCCTAATTCTGTCAAAATAACATTTCTCTTCCAGTCCAGGACTTACCTTCTGCTTACGTGCTCGTTCTTATCTCCTCCCTTCTTCTCTGGGACCTTGTTGAATCACGTATTTCTATTTTTTTTCTTAACTTTTTAGTCCTCTAAAGGTTTCTTCCCACTTCCCTTCAGCCATGCTAGTATACCTTTGTCTAGATGTTTTTCCATTCCTGTTAGCCTCTCAAGCTACTAACTTAATTCTTACTTTCTCTACTTCTGTACTTCCTATCCAGTCCTCAGTCTGTTAGTGTTTCTATTCTACCCTTTTCTGAAACTGCTTGCAGGAGTCACCAAAGATCTAATTGCAAAATTCATTGGCCAATTTTCAGTTTCATTCAGTTGACCTCTCTAACATTTGACACAGTTGACTGCTAAACCTTAAACCTTAAGGTATGTCTTTATCTCTCTATTACCTGTCTGCCCACCTCTCTCTCAGGTATTTTTTATTGGTTCTCTTGCTTCCATGTTCATTAAAAGGTGGTGTTCCTAAGATTCTGATTCTGTTCTCTCATCTTAGTCTACTCATCCAGCATTTATGAGTCATCTCATCTATTCCTCTGTGTGTGGTGACTTTAAAATCTTTCGGGCAATCTCAAAACCCCTATCTGAGGCTAGAGCTATGTGTTAGCTGTTCCCTGGTCATCATGTGTACAGCCTTATAGATGCCTACCAATGTCTCATTCTAACCCATTGTCTCATCACAAAAGTACCATGAAATAATCTCATAAAATTGCTGATTTTCCCTTGATAAAACTTCGCTGATATTGTTTCTTATTTATTGTCTCCTGTAGTTTTTCTCTAGTTCTTTTGTTTCTATCACTACAATATTTCTACCCACCAAGAAAATGTCTTCACTGCCACTGCCTTGTTTTTAGGCCTTCAAAGTCTGTTCCTCAGAGCTTTGTCTCCTATTGCATCCAGTCTCTAACACTTGTCAAAGTCATTTTATGAAAATACATGCCAAATTATGTTAAACTCCTGATTAAAAGTTTGCAGTGTCATTCCCCTTGCATATAGGGAAAAACTACATTCTTTAATTATGTCATCTAAGGCCCTTCAGATCTGGCTCCTGCCTCATATGTTGTCATCATATCTACTGATGTAGTAATTCATAGTGAATTACTGAGTCTTCATTAAATGTCCTGTAGTCTTTTTAACTCTATATCGTCGTGCTGTTTTGTACATGCTATTTTTTCGGTTCAGACATTCTCGTCTTTCTTCCTTGCCAGTTCATACTCAGTACTCTTCTTGCAAAGCCCTGCTCAAGTGTCATACCCTTGGTGAGGTCTTTTCTAACTGATTGGGTTAAAGGATAGTGACTTCTTTGCTTTACATTCCCACAATACTGTATTCATACTTATTACAGCTCTTACCACATATGGTATGATAATACTTGTATCTTCCCTTCATTGTCGGTACCTCAAGACACCTACACTGTCACTGTCTTAATATATTACCAGAACGTAGGACAGTACCCAGTTCCCTTGGCAAAGAAGTAGGGATACAAACACGAATAAGGCTTAGACCCTTCCTTTTCAAAGGGTTCTTGCTGTTGACTTTTTTTTTTTTTAAGATTTATTTAATTTTTTAGAGAAAGGAAGGGAGGGAGAAAGGGAGGAAAACATCAACGTCCGGTTGCCTCTCATGCCACCCCCCCCACTGGGGACCTGGCCCGCAACCCAGGCATATGCCATGACTGGAAATCAAACCAGCAACCCTTTGATTTGCAGACTGGCTCTCAGTTCACTGAGCCACACTAACCAGTGTTTGCTGTTCCCTTTTTAGGTACTTGATGTTATGAGAACTGTGGTGGGGATGGAGAGGATGGTTGGGTATTGGGTGGTGGAAAAGGGAAAAATCTAGACATGTGTTTCATCAATAGGATAAAAAGGCCAAATGGTGTATGTGGTTCTTCAAATTTTTGGTCAGTTGTATGTCAAACAGGTATTTGAGTGTTGGTAGAAAAGATAATTTTATCTGAAGTTTTTATTGTATTAGGTTGTGTATATATTTACACAAAAAGTAAAAGTTATTGTATTCTTTTATGTTTTTCTAGGTGGTAATAAACTTCAATCAACAGGAAATAAAACAGAAGACTTAAAAGGACCTGAATGTGTTAAAAGCACTCCTGTCACTTCTGTACAGATTCCAGAAGTAAAGCCAGATGCAGTGTCGGAACCAGTCACGCCTGCATCTCTTGCTGCTTTGCAGAGTGATGTGCAGCCAGTGGGCCATGATTATGTGGAGGAGGTATTGATTTGAGAATACCCTTGGTGTGAGATTAGATAAAGGGAAAAAGTGTATCACTTCATTGGAGGCATGCTTTAAATGCAAAATTAAATTATATTCAGTTAATATTTTAGATTTAGATTATGAAGGAATATCAAGGGGATCTTTTTAAGGGTTTTTAAAAAGCATGCTCTTGACCTGGTTGGGTAGGTCACTTGGTTGGAGCAAGGTCCCATGGACCAAAAGGTTGTGGGTTTGATTCCCGGTCAGAGCACATACCTAGGTGGTGGGTCCAGTCCCTGGTTAGGGCATGTATGGGAGGCAACCAAGCGATATCTCTGTCTCTCCCCCATTGCAGTGCCCCCCTGCCTTCCTCTTTCTCTAAAATCAATAAATACATCCTGGGGTGAGGATTTAAAAAAAAAGTATATTCTTTAAGCTTGCCTAAGTGATACCACAATATTTTTGTTACCTCTTTCCCTGCTAACACCACTCGTATCCTTCAGCTGTCATGAACATAAAAATTTAAAAAATTGTGAGCAACAAAAATTTTGACACAGCAGTGTTTTTTTTTTCTGAACAATCACTTAATTTCATGTGTAAATTAGGGTTGTTAATTAAAAAGATCTTGTTTATTTGGTTTTTTCAAGCTGTTTAGAAAACTTCCTGTTTCACTGGAAAATAAACTCAGTAAATGGAGGAGTGAAGGAATGTCTTGATATAAGTATTTGCTTTTGGTAGAAAGACTAACATAGAATGATGTAGCATTATTTATCCGTTATTGTAGAACATATATAAGTTCTCCGAACTTCAGTGTCCACATTTATAAAATTTGGCTATTCCCCAATTGAGGTGTGAAGATTAAATGAAATAAAGTACCTAGCATATAGTAGGTTCCCTGTCAAGTTATGTTGGGTTCTTTGTTTATTTACAAGGTGGAAAATTGGGTTATGTAGTGTATAAGTAGTACACTTACAGTTTTAATTTAAAAGAGTAAGATTTGGTTATCTAAAAAATGTATACTGCCAGAACACCGTAATTTCCAACAATTATAGTTAATTGTGTAATTCTAAACCAGATAATTTCATTCAAAGCCAGTCTTTAAAGCTTACACTAACAATTTGAACGTAGCATCCATCATAAACTTCTTAGTAACAGTCTAGTCTACTTGTCTTCTAAACTAGTTGTACAATTAGGAAAAAATTAACTGATTTTTTTTTCATGAAGTTACGTGTATAAAATATTGAGCTTTGTAGACATTTATATACCAAAACAATGTCTTTAATCATGTTTATCTTCATCTCCAACAATAGTACCTGGTATTCAGTAACTATTAGAGAATTTAAGGTATTTCATTGCATTACATGTAGAAAAAAGTATTAAAGTTAATTATAAAAGCTAACATACCTTGTATGCTAGTGCTTCACTTAAAAGATTCTGACTAGTTTGTCTTTATAGATTATCCTTTAAAACATTATAGACATTACCTCTTTTTCCCCCCTCACTTTAATTTTTCACAACATTTTTTTATCAGAGAATCTGGGAGGCCATATAAATGAAATCCTCAGCTGTAACATTCTTGTTATGATTCTTGGGTTTTTTTATTCCCCACATCAAGGTACGAAATGATGAAGGAAAAGTAATTCGATTCCATTGTAAATTATGCGAGTGCAGCTTTAATGATCCCAATGCTAAGGAAATGCACTTAAAAGGGCGAAGACACAGACTTCAGTATAAAGTGAGTAAAAATTTCAACTATTTTTTCTCTTTTTCAACGTCTTGGAATATTCTGGATGTAAAACAAAACATTTAAGTATCATAACTCTCTGAGTCAATGAACTCCCACTCTAAGATTAGCATGTTATGTCTCAGATTCAGATGTTTGACTATTACTGGTTAGTTTGTTATACTTAGGCAAGAAGATGATAAGCATATTCCATCATTTTCAGTGACTGGCTAAATTGTAACATTGCTTGGATCAACTGATCATGTAAGGGTACTTTCACATAATAAAGTGTTTTGAAAGAAGAGTCAGGTCTCCATTCACCTACTTTATTTTGGTAGAATTCCCACTAAAATGAATTTTGAGATGAGGAATTCTTAATAGAAAACACTTCAAGTAGTAATTAAATTTAAATATTGTATGTAAAATTTTTACTTAGGCTAGACTAACCTAATGCATTAGATCCATGTTTTCTCATAAATACATAGGTGACGAAAAATAGAATAGTCTGTTAAAAGGCAACACTTTTCTACGTAAAGAAACTTTTTAACCCCACACTCAGACATTAAGAATCATCTATTTACAAAAAATAAAGGAAAATTAAATGACCATTAGTTCTCTAAGGATCTCTTCTATTGATCACTGTTAATGGGCAGTTAACAAGTTTGTGGGTGGGAATTTTATTAATGTATTCTAAATCTTCTGATTCAAATTATATACTGATTTTACTCTTATGTAATAGGAAATGTGCGACTAAAAGCTTCTGTGATGAAAGAGTATGTGGGATTGTATGAATTTAAAAATGTGTTGATTGTTGGGGGAAGTGTGCTGGTTTTTGAAATGTCTTGTCTATATTAACAGAAAAAAGTCAATCCAGATTTGCAAGTAGAAGTAAAGCCCAGTATTCGAGCAAGAAAGATTCAAGAAGAGAAAATGAGGAAGCAAATGCAGAAAGAGGAGTATTGGCGAAGACGAGAAGAAGAAGAACGCTGGAGAATGGAAATGAGGTAATATCTTTAACTTCTTGTAGCATGATAAGTAGTTCGGCCTTTCTTTAAAAAAAAATGAAAACCAAACTTGGCTATTTAAGTATGTGATTTGCATTCAGAGCAATCCAGATTTATTTAATGTACGTTTAAATTTCACTTTTCAGGCAGATCCTAGGTCTAGAAAAGAAATGTATTAAATTAAATTAATGGCTACTCTAATATTTGACCAAGGCCTTGGTATTAGGAATTATGTGTTTGGGTGGTATCTTATATGTATTAAATATATGAAGAAATATTTTAATATTATAAATAAATGCCTGAGTTTAAAACAAGCAAAATAGAACATTTGGTTACATGCTAAAAATATTACATTTAAGATTTGGTAGAGTCTAGACATCTTAGTGTGTTTTTTAAAAAGAAAGTTTATTAAAAAAACTTCAGAGGATGGAAAGAGAATGAGAAATGTCTTCGGTTTTATTGATTTAACTGCCATATCTTTAATGGTGTAATTCCCATACATTCACAGTTATGCAGCCATCACCACAATCAGTTTTATTTTATTTTTTGTTAAGATTTAGTTATTTATTTTTAGAGAGAGAAAGGGAGGGAGTAAGAGAAGAAGAGAAACATCAGTGTGTGGTTGCCTCTCGAGTGCCCCTGACTGGGGACCTGGCCAGAACTCAGGCATGTGCCCTGACTGGGAATCAAAGCAGCAACCCTTTGGTCCTCAGGCCAATGCTCAGTCCACTGGAGCCACACAATCCAGGGCCACAATCAGTTGTAGGATATCTTCATCACCTCCCCAAAACACCAGTTGGCAACCCATTTGCAACCACTGTCAGTTTTTCCCCCAACCCCTCCCTGTACCCCTAGGCAACTGCTAATATACTACTTTTCTCTGTAGATTTGCCTCCTCTGGAGATTTCACATAGATGGAATCATACAATATGTGGTCTTTTTTGTTTAGCTGTTTTCACTTAGCATAATGTTCTCAAGGTTCATGCATGTTATTGTTTATGTCAGTGCTTCATTCCTTTTTATGCCTCTACCACATTTTGTTCTTCAATTAGTGGACATTTGTGTTATTTTCACTTTTGGGCTATCATGAGTACTGCTCCTAT
Organism: Carollia perspicillata; assembly: GCA_004027735.1. Taxonomy (NCBI): domain Eukaryota; kingdom Metazoa; phylum Chordata; class Mammalia; order Chiroptera; family Phyllostomidae; genus Carollia; species Carollia perspicillata. The sequence continues at coordinate 43,776 of PVKM010003357.1, forward strand.
GAGTATTTGTGTGCCAGTTTTGAAATATAATCTCAAAAAATATGAACAGAAGCATAATGTGTGCATATTCTGTAACCCTTCCTTCAAGGCAGCATAGTGTTTTCTTGTATAGAGGTAAAATATTCTTTATAATCAGTTCCATATTATTAGATATTTAGATTGTTTCTGTATTTCCCTATTATAATTACATTGACCATCCTTGAGGCTATATTATTGCATAAATCATGATTAGTTGCTAATAATAAGTCTCAGAAATGGAGATGTTTGATTCAAAGATACCCATACTTAAGCCTGTACTAGATAGTATAACTTAGTGGTCTTTAAACTTTTTGGTCTCAGGCCCTTTATACTTATGTGGATTATAGCCATCAAGATTTACTATTTTAGAAATTAAATCTGAGAAGTTTAAATATTATGAATTTAGTTTTAAAATGAAATTTTAACTATGTTCCAGTTAAATATAACATTCAACAATTATAATATTAGATTAAATGTATTTAATAAATATAATATGGCAAAAATTAACTATAAAGTAACTATTTCTTCCCCAGAAGTCTCTTTAATGTCTGGCTTAAAAGAAAACAGCATAATTCTTACGTGCTTCTATGTTCAATATGTCATACTTCTACTTTTTGTCTCTGGATAACTCCATTTTGTACTCATAAGAGAATAAGAATGGGAAAGGCCAAAAAATGAATGAACATTATTATGAAAATAATTTTGATGTCATTGATCCCCTGCAAGTGTCTCAGGGACCATCTGGGGTTCCTGGATCACACTTTGAGAACTGCTACTATCATTTATTAAAATTGCTGCCAATGAGAGACTGAAATGTGGAAGCCATTTTTCTTTCAATTTCAGTTGTTTGTATTTGGGAAATTGAATTTTTATTTCATGCTTGACCACTTATATTTCTTCTGTGGTAAATTGCCTGTTTATTTTTTTTTACTTACCTGTTGTTAATTCATATAGACACTTATGTTGTAGATATTAAGCCATTATTAATATGTTATTTTAAATAGTTTTTGCTCTTTATTTATATATTGATTTTTTAAATGTATTTAAATGCACTGTTCACATTCTATATGAAGTTTCTGCCTTTGTAATTCATTAAAATTCTTCTGTATATCTAGATTATGCAGTTCTTTTTCTCTTTACCAATATATATTTATTAATTAAGCACTTTCCCATGTGCCCTGATTAGGTATTGATATACAGTACCAATGTGAATTGGTAAACATTGGATAACCCTGACTGGTAGGCTGGGTGTTCTACAAAGCATCTGATTCCCAGTTGGGGCATGTGCCTGGGTTGCGGGCCAGGTCCCCAGTAGGGGGCATGTGAGAGGCAACCACACATGGATGTTTCTTTCCCTCTCTTTCTCCTTCCCTTCCCCTCTCTCTAAAAATAAATAAATAAAATATTTTTTAAAAAAAGGAAAACCTTTTTTAAAAATCTTTTAAAAAGAACAAAAGTTTTTAAAAATGTTTTCTTTAAAAACAAAATAATGGATAATGGTCCTTGCCCTTATTTAACTTAAACATCTCTAGTAATAACAGTAAAGCATTTGGAACTTGAATGGTTTACCAGAGCCTTCAAGCTGTTTTTATTCATTTCCTACCAAGGCCTAAATAACATGAATGTCTGGTCCTAAGGCGGATGACCTAAAAAAAAAAAGCACTCCTCATCCCCAGTCTGACAGAATTGGTAGTTTCTACAGTGCTACTTGAGAAGCATACTTCTTATGTTTTGTATTAAGCAAATTTGTGTAGTAAAAGCTTACGGTTACAAAAATTTGCTTTAGTGACATGATTTCCTTTAGCAGTTATTGGTGTCCTAGTTTGAAGCTGAAAGTGAGGTTAGAAGTGAGAGCGAGATGGTGAAAAGAAATTAGATTCTGAAAATGTTGACCCTTAAAGCAGAGGCTATCCATTAACTGTCCATAGTCCGAAGTTCAGCCCACGGTGGTTTTATTTGTTGACCATGGTATTTTTAAATCCAAACCAACAGTTAAAGACCAATATCAAAGAAATTTAAAAACATTAAAATCCTGGTGATTTTGAGATTACAGCACGGTAATAATTAATCGGAGCTGAGTCACAACTGTTGTCTTTAGCCAGAACACACTCTTAATATTCCCAAGAATGAGACAGAATGTGAGTTGCCATTTATCATTGTCTTGCTCTGTTATTATTCCTTATTACAGAGAAATGTCTTTGTCTCTACCTGTGTTGTAAATGGGGAAATTAAGGATGGTCTTAAGAGGTTCTAAGAAAAAAGATAGAGAGCACATTTCTGTGGATACAGGAAGAAATTCCTGAACATCTGCTTTGGATCCTTTCATTCACATACATTAATGGTCTGGCCACTTTAAGTAGACATTTAAGTTGGCAATCTCTTCCTTAACTAGAGAGGTTGGAAGGAACTGAGGTGTCTGATGCTTGTTCTTTAGCTTTGACCTTGGGCTAAAATTCTGTTTTTCTTTTCTCTTTGTATTCTTCTCTTTTCACCTGCCTTCACTTCCATTTACTTCTAAATGAAAGCAAATAAGAGAAATCAGATACAGTAGGGAAAAAAGGAAGGTGTTAGCAAGGTAGATTTGGGGTTTTTAATTGTTTTATGCCATTATTGGTATAAGTTCTTGGGTTGTATTTTTTTATAGGCTTGTAATGTCACTCTCTGTTTCAGACGTTATGAAGAGGATATGTACTGGAGAAGAATGGAGGAAGAACAACATCATTGGGATGATCGCCGCCGAATGCCTGATGGCAGCTATCCTCATGGTCCTCCAGGTCCATTAGGACTTCTGGGAGTCCGACCGGGCATGCCTCCTCAGCCACAGGGGCCTGCAGTGAGTGTCCCTTTTGTTTATGTGGGGGTGAAAGTAATCTTGATGTAACTTTTTCATCTGATTTAGAATTTTTCCTCCTTTTATTACAGGTTCTCACTGGCTGTCTTTGTGTATAAGACTTCATAGCATTTCCATGAGTCTTTATAAGATAAATTATAAGATAATTATAAGATAAGATAAATTATAAGATAAATGGGAGGAGAGCTCCTTTTGCCAACATAAAAGAATCTCTTGCCTTTGTTGTTTAGATTAGATCAGCAGGAACTGATTCATCTTTCTGTTACCAGTGGTTTAGAATCTTTTTTCCTTCTTTAAATCCTGGCCATCTAAAACCTACTACTACTTATAATTGAGTACAGTATAGGGGTTGAATGTAAACAGTTCAAGGTTAACCCTAGAGTTGACATATTAGGAAAACTGTAGGAAAGATCAGCATCTTAGAGTGTGTGTTCTGTGGGATGTAGGTAAAAGGAGACCCCTTGAGTGTGAGGAACATTTCATAAAAGTTTAGGCTACAGAAAAGAAGAGGACCTTTCATTTGTGTTGTTTACTAGATAACACTTAGAAGACAGCAGCCCTGGCTGGTATAGCTTCAGTGGATTGAGCGTGGGCCGTGAACCAAAGGGTTGGAGTTCGATTCCCAGTCAGGGCACATGCCTGGGTTGCAGGCCAGGTCCCCAGTGGGGGCCATGTGAGAGGCAGCCACACATTGATGTTTCTCTCCCTCTCTTTCTCCTTCCCTTCCCCTCTCTCTAAAAATAAAAAGAAATAAAATAACATTTTTTAAAAAAAGAAGAAAACAGCAAATTCCTCCTTTTTACCCTTTTCTCTTTCTCATTTGTCTTTACACAATAAGCATATGAAAAACATTTTATTAAAAGCAAAAAATAGTTTCAGAATCATTTGGTTTTTGAAGTTGTGTGAAAAGTGTTATCATGACTTTAGATGGTGTATATTTTAATTTTACTTGTTTTAAGGCAAAGTATGTACATATGTACATACTCTAGATAGAATAACTTTCCATAGTTTCCATTTTTGCCTTTACTGAAATGGAAAAAAGGAAAAGATTGTTTTAAATGAACATTTTGCATAATTGACTGTTGTTGAGAAGGTAAGAACAATATGTGTATTTTAAAAGTAATAGTGTGCTTTTTCTGAGGAAACATTTTTTTAAGTGAAGTAACTTTTCTTTCTGTAGCCTTTACGTCGTCCTGACTCATCTGATGACCGTTACGTAATGACAAAACATGCAACCATTTACCCAACTGAAGATGAATTACAGGCAGTTCAGAAAATTGTTTCTATCACTGAACGTGCTTTAAAACTTGTTTCAGACAGTCTGTCTGAACATGAGAAGAGCAAGAGCAAGGAGGGAGATGATAAGAAGGAGGGAGGTAAAGACAGGTGTGTTTTCAGAGTTATCTACTTTGTATATTTTTGTTTTTCCTTACATGGACTTACTTGAAATAAAAGTTACAAAGGTTGAAAACTGTCTGGTTTGAGTCTACATGTCTTACCATACTTGGGTTAGATATCTGCTTTTCCTAAAATGTGAAACACAATTCCATACACTCTCCAACCTTGTAAATTTATTTATGCATTTTATTTAAATTTATATAAAACTATTTTGAGTCTGTTTTTAAAGCTACCTTTTTAGTTTTCTAATTGCATTCAATTGCTGTTCAGTTTTTATTTGTTTGTTGTATCTGTCCTATATTCAGTCTTTGTCTTGGGAACTTTTTCTTTTACACATTGACAGTAAAGTGTGAATAAGTCCAAGCTTTAGCAACATCTTTCATACTCAGTTTTGCATTGTAGTCTATAACTTTTCCTGTTCCCTTTATTTGGAAATATTTTAAACATGACTCTAATTCTAATTTGTAAATGCAGCACAAAATATATTAGAAGTGACTGGTTCTAATTTGTAAATGTGACAAAGAAGCATTAATGTTCTTTGCTTTTTAGTTGTCCCAATGAGAACCTAACTATGTATTTATCTATATGTCTTACCTAAATGAAAAATACTTCTAAAAATATTGAATCTTTTTTACTATAGTTGAAAATTTTATAGGAGGTATTAATTTACTATTGCGTGTTAGAGACTATCATGGTTCTGGTTGAGAAGACAAATATCATAATTTGATTTTACTGCAGAGCTTTAAAAGGAGTTTTGCGAGTGGGAGTATTGGCAAAAGGATTACTTCTCCGAGGAGATAGAAATGTCAACCTTGTTTTGCTGTGCTCAGAGAAACCTTCAAAGACATTATTAAGTCGTATTGCAGAAAAACTACCCAAACAGCTTGCTGTAAGTGTAATGGAAATGTTCATTTTTACCCCCTGTCTGGTTCTAAAGTTTTTGGCAGGACTACCTGTGCTTCAGCTTGAAGTTGAAACAGCCTTTACAATTTTGGCTTGACTTTCCATATTGAGTTTTATTTTTATTCTTGGTTGTGCAAATTGGTACGGCCCTTTTCCACTTTGTCTTTTTAGGTTTTATAGTGCTGTTATTTGGTACAAAACAATCTTACAAATTTATTTTAAAATGTAAAATTACATGTCTTCTTCCTGTTCTTTTTCCGAGATTTGAATCATCAGAGAAGGCAGTTATTCAGAACAGAAAATGATTTTTTTTTAACAAAGCCCATGTATAGCAAGGTTAAATTTTTAAGAAATCATGAACATGTTGCCAGTTTAGTTGAATACATGTCTTTAATAAAATATAGTTTTTCTAAGTCAAATTTCCCCAGTTTTCTGTGTTACCACGGTAGGAATCACTTCTTTGGTGTCCATTTGGCAAACTGTGGCAATGCACAATTAATACAGTATCTCCTGTTGGTTGTGCAAAAGCAATTTTTTTAAGTTTTACTATATATTAGCCTGACCAAATCTCAGACTGAGATTTAAGATAAAGATTCTTTCAGTAATTTAATGTATGTAACTTATTTCCAACCTTGCAATTAATGAGGCATTTTTTAAAAGATTTTATTTATTTTTCGAGAGAGGGAGAGAAACATCATCGTGTGGTTGCGTCTGGCATTTCCCCTACTGGGGACCTGGCCTGCAACCCAGGCATATGCCCTGACTGGAATCGAACCACCAACCCTTGGTTCATAGGCAGGTGCTCAATCCACTTAAGCCACACCAGTCAGGGCTGATTAGGCAATTTTAAATACAGTGGTGATTGACATTTTAATGGCAATAGGTATTGTATAGTAATGAGTCAGAATAAATAGTACCTGACCACAGCAGAGCAACTAGTAACAAAGGAATAATGAACCACACTATTGCTTAAGTTCTGACAACTTAATGGAATTAAGTTGTTTGCTTGGAATTACCGTTGTTCCAACTATGAAATTTCTGATTGTGGGTGAATCTTACTAAGTATTAAGAGCCAGCAGAATGGGGATTATCTACTTTTACCCCTCTATTGGGGCTGCAAGGGCAGTGAGGAGAGAAAAGCAGAAGTTTGAGGACCTTGAAAGAATTATGTAACTTTGCAAACAGCATCTTGATCCTAATTGTGGTGCTTAGTACAACCACAAAACAAGAAATTTTATATCCTAACTAAATAATTAACAGTTAAACAATTAAGCAAAAAGCAGAATATTCTTTCCAAATCAGTCTGTACTTATACAAGTGAATAAATAAACAAGAGAAATAGAATTCTTCTTCATTATCATAATAATTAACATTTATATAGCACTTATGTACCAGGCAGGCACTGTTTTAAGTGCTCTGTATAGTTGATTCACTTAATCCTCCAACAGTCCTATAGGATAGAATTACTGTCCCCGTTTTACAGAAACAAGATATTAGAGAGTTCAGTGGAATTTACATTTATTGCAAGGCCTCTCGAAGGGAGTAGTATTATGATCTAGTCCTTATAAAATGGTTATGGTAGTGAGAAAATCAAAGAGTCACAATGAAACTGCTTTGTCTGATAATGTAAAAGGCCCAACTAATTTCTTGTATTCTTCATTATATAGGTTATAAGTCCTGAGAAGTATGACATAAAATGTGCTGTGTCTGAAGCGGCAATAATTTTGAATTCATGTGTGGAACCCAAAATGCAAGTCACTATCACTCTAACGTCTCCAATTATTCGAGAAGAGAACATGAGGGAAGGAGGTTGGAAAGCCATTAAACATTCTACTTTTCCTCTTAACTTTTTTTCATTTGCCTACTCTTTAAGATGGCATTAAGCCCTAGAAGGCAACATGCTGGCATTACATTTGAATTTGATGGATTTAACTTATATAGCAACCACTTTTACTTAAGATCATTTCTCAGAAAGTAAATGTTCTTTTTAGTTATGTATTTTTATATAAAACACTCATGGTATTATTGATTTTCTTGATTTTTTTTCTTTCCTCACTAACCTCAGATTTCTGGAAAAAAAAGTTCAAAATCATTCTTACCAGCATAGTCGTGGCACATAAAAAAGTTAAATGTTGCTAGTAAGGGGCCACAAATTGAACTTCTTTTTCTTGCCTTGTCTTACACAAAGACGAGAGTTTCAGAAATAAAATTGGTTAAATACTCCTAAGGTATATTTTTAAGAGGCATTGTTACATATGTAATCATGAATTTGGCTTGTCCTGTGGTAAAAGTATTTCTAGTTCTCTGAGGTTGTTCTTTGGTTTGAAGCACTTTCATAAATACAGAATATCCTAATGCACATAGATTTGGGCATTTGACCCCACTATTATACTAGAGATACTGAAAAATAAATAGCATGGGTATAGTTAGTGAGTTAGTACAATTCAGGATTTACGTTACAATTGTAGAATATGAAATCCTGCCAGTGCCAGCAATGTTGCTTTAAGGACTGTTCTGTAACATTTTCAAAGCTTCAAAAGCTTAAGCCGAAAAGCATGGTCAGTGTCTGCCATATGTTGGTTCTGTTGTTTTATGGGTCAGATAAAATTTACTTTGTTTCCTTTCATGTTGTTTTTGTACATCTTAACTTGATGATTATGGAGTTACAGTCTACTCTAATATTTGTGATATACAGGAGAAAAGAGTAACATATATTGAATATTAAAATTTTTCTAAAATAGCATTAGTAGGTTCTCAATTACTGTTACTTTAAACTTGTTTTCTTACAGCAAAGCAATTTTTTTTATGGCACTGGGCGTTCTACAACCCAGGAAAAGAACATTTCATTAAAAACGCCATTGGGAGACTTGTCTAATTTTGCGTACTTTGTATATACACCATATCAGGACTTGTATGTTCCATGAGCTTTGCGTCTTATAGATAAATGGGTTTTGTGTAAAGGATCTTTTATATGAACATGAATTTCCATTCAAGGTTTGGCTGTGGATATTGCTGGAAAAAACAGTTCCTGAGTCAATTCATAATCAGCATGTGACTCTTAGGATTTGGAAAAAAGAATCTTCAAATGCGATATACTATAAATAAAAGTTGCTATATTTATGATGAAATTATACTTGTATAACCAAATAACTTTATTTCAGAGCATATTTTGCCCAGTATATTTAGGCTGTTTAATCTGTGCAGTATCAAGTCATTTTATGTTGCAAAAGTCTAAAGTCAATGGTATCATATTTGTAGTAGAGTTTTAATAACCCATCCCTTCCAAAGGAAACAAAATTATATTTTTGTCTGACCCAACTTGATATAGAATTATTGTTCTGAATTTCATAAAAATTATGTTGAGAGAAATGATCAGTCCAAATTTTGAAAGATTTTACTTGAAGACACTGAGCTGAAAAGTTGGATGTGCAAAAAGTGTAGAAACATTGATAGAATATTCCTTGCTGCAGATAACTGCAGTAAACCATGTCTTTAGCTTCATTATGAAGATTGCTTCTTTCTTGCTGCAGAATAACGGTATGTATTCTCTCTTACTGCAGCTCACAATGCTCTGTGTCTTAAAATCATTTAAAGCCTATAGCTTGCTTTGGGGAGTTAGTTCAGGGGGTAAGGAAGGCTTTGCCGGAAGAGTGATTGTCAATCACTAGACTTGAGACTTGCGCATAGTGTGGTAGCCTCTTTAATGCGTAACAGTCCTATTTAATACCAAAAATTATTTACAGGAAATGATTAAATTGTCCAAATAACTGTTAAACGCATGACAGATCTATTTTATGGTGCTGTGTTTGACAGTTAAGTATTAAGTAAACGTTTAATTGACTTGAAGCTTGAAATGTTCAAAATGCTCTAACCCTTGCTCCAGAGTGTTTTCTGCAGCAAGTCAAGTATTGTATGTGTTTTTTTCCACCTGTAGCTTATCAGGCCCGGTCCAAAGCCTTCTAGCAGAGGGGATTGATTCCTGTCAGGGGTTGCTGCCAAGACATCGGAAGGATTTTTGACCAAGGTTTTCAAAAGCTCAGTGTCACACCTGCCATTTGACTAAGAAGGGATTTTGGATGCAGAGCCTGGCATTTATTTGTCCTTTGTGTGGCTGTTTTGTTATGTCATTGTCTCTTCTAGAATTGAGCAGTGTTCACACTAGTTTTTAAATGGTTGGGTGGATTATATATTTTACATAACCATGTTAATTTAAATTAATATATTCCCATTAACTTTTAATCACAAAATAGTGTGGACACAGCATGTTTTCTAACTGGCGATTAACCCCTTAAAGTTTATGACATACATTCATGTAGAGTAAGAATTTGCTTTTTTATTTTTTTAAATAAATTAACTGATTTTTGTTTTGTTTTAACTGGGTATTAGGAAACAAGAATGATTTTAGTACAGTATATCTAAGGGGTTAATCCACTTGAAATATAAAATGGGTGCAAAAATCCACACTCTAAATTTAACAGAAATTTTCTAGCTCTTAATTTGTTTTTAAATTGCAATAGGTGTCTTGACATCTTTAAAATCGTATTAATTAAATTTTTCAAAGTTATAGATGTTCGTAAAATAAAATTCCTTACATATTGGAGGAGATTATAACATTCTGAATTAACATTAGAAATTGGGAAACATTTTTAGAAAGAAATTGCACATTGTCACCTATTTGCATTGTAGCTTAAGCAAATGTAAGTAAATCAGTAGGGGCATGGAAAGAGGGTCTTTCAGCATGTTCTGTAACCCTGCTTTGGGAAGTGGGGGTTTTTTTGGTGTTGTTTCTTTTCTTTTCTTTTTTACTTCCTTAGTTGGCTGTGCTTTCCTGTGTTCCTTTTTCTTATCTCAGAGTAGTTCATTTCTCATGTTCAGTATATTTCTAGATTTAGTAGTTGGTCTTGTAGGTTTTAAGATTGTTTATTGCTTTTTGAAAATAACTAATATTTTTATCTTGATAGTTTGAGTACCCCGATTCCTCTTAGTGTTTATTTTCAGAATACTGCATTCTTTGATTATCTGTAAATCTCCCTTCAAAGATGTCTTCTGAAAAATTGATGCCATCTGATTATTTAGGGGGTAAGAACAGTAAAATGTCCAGACCAGGCATAGAATTCTTCATCACTTTAAAATACATGTTTTTATATGTTATCTACTCAAAATACGGACAAGTGTCTCTTAAGATTTCTTTTTTTTTTTTTTTTAAGATTTTATTTATTTATCTTAGAGGGGAAGGGGAAGAGAGAGGGAGAGATATATCAATATATGGTTGCCTCTCATGCATCCCTTGCTGGGAACTGGCCTTCAACCCAGGCATGTGCCCTGACTGGGAATCGAACCATGATCATTTGGTTCACAGGCCCGCGCTCAATCCACTGAGCTACACCAGCCAGGGCTTAAGATTTCTACATGGTCATATAAAATGTACAGTTGCTCTGGCCAGGTGGCTGAGTTGGTTGAAGTGTCATTTTATAAATTTCAAAGTCACTGGTTTGATTTCCAGTGATGGCGTATGCCTGGGTTGCAGGTTCAGTCCCAGTCCTGCTGTGTACAAGAGAGGCAACCAATCAATATTTTTCTCTCACGTTACTGATTCTCTCCCTCTCTCTTTTCCTCCCTCCTTTCCCCCTCTCTAAAAATCAGTAAGCATGTCCTCAAGTGAGGATTAAAAAAATAATAATCAAGTAACTTGCCCATAATTACAATAGAACTCTTAAAATAAAATCATCTTTAACTTTTTCTTTTATCACACATTTTTTTTCTTTTTCCCTCATCCATTTGGTTCCCTCAATAATTTATTAAATTATAATCCTAACTGCCCCATAGCTTTTTTGCTCTTTAGCCAGAAGACTGTTAAATTCAATAGATTACTTGCCTGGCATATAATTTCCCTATATCCAGAAAATATTTATACTCTAAAAATCACAAAAAGTTGTGAATGTGGTAGATTTACTTGCTATTTACTTGTGGATAGTTCCATTAGCAACTTTGTTGTTATATTTAAACACATTTTACAGATATGTTTAGGTGAATATGTTAACTTTTTGCCCTGGTTTAGGTTCAGATTTTCTTCCCAAGTTTTAGGTTGCTCATGTATGTTTTAATATAATAATATGTTTTAAATCAGTTATATGATCATAGCATTTATTTACTTCATCTTTTCTATTTATATACTTACTCTGTTTAATCATGCTGGTTCCTTTTGCCCTTTTCTACTTTACTCATTGTTTCTCTCCACTTATTCTTTAGAACACTTTATGGGAACTTTGGATTTTAAAGGGCATTTCATATTCCCTTTCAACTAAAAAGCTCCTTGTGGAAGAGAAAGTGTTGAACTCCTAGCAATGCCAGTTTTTGCTGCTTTATTTTTTCTATGGTTATTACTGTTGTCATTCCATATTTATCATTAATTCTTTGCTATATTAGCCCCAGAATAACCTATGACCATTTACAATACTGAACAAACTCAGTGGTTTATTGTACATTCTCATTTATTAAGGTGGATTTTTGTGTTCCCTCTCGTCTTGTCATCTTTGTGCTGGTGCACTGTGTCCAGTAATCCTTCCTTTTGGATTTATTTTGGTGGGTAGGGCTTATACTTGCAGAAATTATTATATTTTTAAAATAAGAGTTTAGTTCTCCTTTTGATTGTCCTGTTGGATTATGTAAATTTGTGGAAAATAATCTCCTGGGTACATTAAAGTACTGATAGATTCTCAAATGGCTTGTGTGACACTGATGCTACTTTAAGGAAGTGTCTTGCTCACCTGGTCAAACACCCATTCCTCACTGCATTTTGCCAATTCAATCCATTTTAGATGTAACCTCGGGTATGGTGAAAGACCCACCGGACGTCTTGGACAGGCAAAAATGCCTTGACGCTCTGGCTGCTCTACGCCACGCTAAGTGGTTCCAGGTTCGGAACATCATTTTACTTTTTTATTGTAGCCTTATGAGAGAGTAGTTCAGTACAACATGTTTAACTGTGTTTAAACATTGCAAAAGATTACCCAAGCAACACTATTTTAAATTGAATTTCAGGAAATATGTTAACATAGAAAGCTGGGTTTGAAGATCTGCATATTGCAGTTACTATTAATTTGACAATGAATTTAGACGTTTTGAGGGTGTTTTGTAGTTTGGGTTTTTTATTTTTATTTTTAGTAGCTATATTTAAAGTTGACTTGTTTAGGAACATCACATGTTTGTGTATATATATTATATTCCATAAGGCTGCAGATTAACTTTGCTTTAAATAATGGAATATGTGTTTAAAGCTTTGTGTATAGTTTTAAGATTTTCCCCCTCTTTCTCTAAGTTAATAAGTGTAGGGAGTGAAAGGTGAGGAAGCAGCTGTTTGGTTTAGTGACTTTGCAGTCATGCAAAGGCACAGAAGGGAAACCAGACAGATTTCCTTAACCTTTCAGTCCCTAGACAAACTTTTTAGCTCTTTACTTTTTCTTTTATTTCTATTGTAGGCAGATTTTTTTTTAAGTTTACTGATTTAAATGATTACAGGTCAAGGTTCACAGGGTATCAAGAAATATTATTCTTGTATAATCTGTTTACTTTGACCTAAAATACCAGCTTTTAAATACTAACCCTGGCATAAAATATTGCTGTAAATGGCAGCTCATTGAATCCAATTCCAAGTGTGATTATTTTTGTTTTATTTTTATCTGAGCTTCCATTGAACAGTGGTATTTTAACTTTTTTTCATCAAGGGATATTTTCAATATTTCTAAGATTAATTCAATTGGTTTTTGTGTTGCTCTCAAGGCTAGAGCTAATGGTCTGCAGTCCTGTGTGATTATCATACGTATTCTGCGGGACCTTTGTCAGCGAGTTCCAACTTGGTCTGATTTTCCAAGCTGGGTAAGTAGTACGTAACTATATGGTGTCAAAAATGAATATTTAGGAAATATTTCTACAGTTTTATAGTCTGATCTTGTACTTAACTTTATTTTCATTTCCTAAAGATAGTTTATTTCCTCTACTAGTGAGAAATCTGGAGGTATTAGGGTGTTTAATTGTTTGAGGATTTAGTATTTAAACAACTGCACTTGATGTTTCTTTTTGTATTTTCCTTTTTTCTTTCCTGGTCTTACAGTGTTAATAATTTAAATTAACGCATTTATTAATTGGCTTTTACATACATAATGGGTCCAAAGACTAGAAGTGAGAGCTATTAATCTTCCTTGCAGGGTTCTGTTGACATTTCTTTTTTTAAGGTGATAGATAAGGTCAGGAATTTAAAAGATTCAGAAATATACATTATTCAGAAATAATGTATAGTAGTGGGACATTCAAATAATGCAGAAAGGTACAAAATAGGAAGCAAAAACCTTATTGCTTAAAACAGATTATATCTTAACAGTTTGTTGTGATTTCTTCCAGGGAAAAGAGGCATGCATGTACATCATATATATTCTTTTTTTTTTTTAATAAGAGATACATTTTATTTTATTATTTTTTAATATATTTTATTGATTATACTATTACAGTTTTTCCATTTCCCCCCTTCATTCCCCTCCACCCTGCATAGCCCCTCTCCCCCACATTCCCCCCTTTAGTTCATGTCCATGTGTCATATATGTTCTATTTTTATACATGTACAAGTATCCGTTTGATATTTTAACCTTTTTGGTTCCTGAATAGAACAAATTCAGATAGAAAGGAATTCGTTCAGAAATATAATTGAACCCTTTGATTCCAGAGTTGGGTTGGATTCTTAAGAATTGTATAACCAGGGTTACCTTAAGTCTTCCTCCCTCCTTCCCTCCCTCCCCTCCCCCCATCCTCCTCCTCCCCTTCTTGGAGCTCGTTGAGAAGGGCACAATCAGGTCTGCCTTATTCTTTGCATTTTCTACATGGTATTACCTTTGTATGGACATGCAGTATTTTATTTAACTCATATCTCTTTGATGTACATTTGGGTTGCATGTAGTGTTTTGCTCTTTAATCTTAATATAGTTGTCAAACTCTTTTGAGTATTATACATGTGATAAATGACTAGGACTGTGATTCGAAGGTCAAAGAACATGTGCTAATTGTTCACCAGAAAGTTGGATCATTTAAAACTTCCAAAAACTATGCTGGGTGGAAGAGGGCTAAGGGGGGGAAATTGGGACAACTCTAATAGCATAAACAATAAAATATAATAAAAAATAATTTCCAAAAATTGTTGGAGTGATCCTTTATACCCATACTAACTGTGGGATATTATCATACTTCTTAACAATATAATAAGTAAAAAATGGTGTCTCATTTTTGTTTTGGGTGTTTTTTTTTTTTTT
>PVKM010003358.1:0-58223 GCA_004027735.1 Carollia perspicillata
CGAAGTTATATCACCTTTCTATCAATGTGGAGGCTTGTTTCCCCCCTTAACCTATATAAAACTTAACTTCCAAATCCTGTTTAAAATATCTATTCTTAATTAGTTTAGGAGTTATGGTAGATTATCCACTGAAAGATTAATTACATGCTTTCCAGTGAAGTATTATAAACCATAAGTTTAAAGTTGGACCAGATGCATTTCAGCCCTGGAAACTCATTAACCATCTGACCATGTTGCACATATGGTAACAAAGTGAAGAATGTATCCAGTCAAACACACATAAACACTTCTTCATCATCATAGGACAACTGCCTCTTATACTATGCCAGTAATCTTTCTGTTTCTCATACCTACAAATATCTACTTTAGGCACAGAGAAGCTAGCGAATGGTGTATTTGTATAGATTCACACTTATTTGTATCTTCCTCAGTTTCTTTTTTCAGTGTTTTATAGTTTTCTGGGTACAGGTCTTTTATGTCCTTGGTTAAATTTATTCCTAGGTACTTTATATTTTTGTTGTTGCTATGCTATAATAAATGGGATTGTTTTCTTAGCTTCTCTTTCTTTTCTTTTTCAGTATCATATATGCATTTAATTTTCCATTATCTTTTGGGGGGATTAAATGTTTTTTACTGATTATGCTATTACAGTTGTCCCATTGTTTTCTCCCCTTTATTCCCCTCTGCCCTCCACACCCCCTCCCTCCAGCATTTCCCCACTTAGTTCATGTGCATAGGTCATACATATAAGTTCTTTTCCTTCTCCACTTCTTATACTATTCTTGACTTCCCCCTGTCTATTTTATACCTACAATTTATGCTTCTTATTCCATGTACCTTCCCCCATTCTCTCCCTACTCCCTTCCTGCTGACAACCCTCCATGTGATCTCCATTTTTGTGATTCTGTTCCTATTCTACTTGTTTGCTTAGTTTGTGTATGTGTGTGTGTGTGTGAGTGTGTGTGCTTTAGGTTCACTTGTTGATAATTGTGTTTGTTGTCATTTTACTGTTCATAGTTTTGATCATCTTATTTTTCTTAGATAAGTCCCTTTAACATTTCATACAATAAGGGCTTGGTGATGATGAACTCCTTTAACTTGACCTTATCTGGGAAGCAATTTATCTGCCCTTCCATTCTAAATGAAAACTTTGCTGGATAGAGCAGTCTTGGATGTAGGTCCTTGCCTTTCATGATTTCAAATAGTTCTTTCCAGCCATTTCTTGTTCTTGCCTCTAAGGTGTCTTTTCAGAAATTAGCTGATAGTCTAATGGGAACTCCTTTGTAGGTGATTCTCTCCTCTGCTCTTGCTGCTTTTAAGATTCTCTCCTTGTCTTTAATCTTGAGTAATGTAATTATGATGTGCCTTGGTGTGTGCTTCCTTGAGTCCAACTTCTTTGGGATTCTCTGGGATTCCTGGAAGTCTATTTCCTTTGCCAGATTCAGGAAATTTTCCTTCATTATTTTTTCAGATAACTTTTCAATTTCTTCCTGTTCCTCTTCTCCTTCTGCCACCCATATGATTCCAATATTAGTGCCACAGGGTGGCAACCTGGGTTTCCCCACCATAGTGAATACCTAAGGCTCTGCCCCTTACAACATAAAAGTGGCACCAATATAAAAAATATGGCCCAAATAAAAACAGATAAAAACTCAAGTAAAAGAACTAAGTAATGAAGAGACAGCCAACCTATCAGATGCAGAGTTCAAAACATTGGTAATTACAATGCTCACACAAATGGTTGAGTATGGTTGCAAAATAGAGGGAAACGTGAAAGCTATACAAAGTGAAATAAAGAAAAATATACAGGGAACCAACTTCAGGGAAGGAAATAGAGAAACTCAAATCAATGTTTTGGGAGCAGAAGGAAGAAATAAACATTTGTCCGGAACAGAATGAAAAAACAAGAATTAAAAAAAAAATGAGGAAAGGCTTAGGAACTTCCAGGACAACTTTAAATGTTCCAACATCTGTATAAATTCACAATAATTATATAGAAGTAGATACTGCTGGTCTTTACTCTGCTTCAAAGAGAAAAAAATCAAAATTGTTCTATTCTCTTTAAATCTCACTTAAAAGACTTTGAGGTTGAAGATGTCAAACTCCATTTTAGAAGTGGATATTTTCTCTCTTGGGGAAGTCAATTGCACTGATTTTATCAGGCAAAATAATTTAATACAGCAATGAACTTGCTATCGGTTTAACTGAGAAGAGCTGTCCTCTCCTCTACTTCTTTGGCAGGTATCAAGTTTCAGGATATTCCACATCTCCTCCACAATTCCTGCTTTCAATTTGATATGACCACTATCAAAGTAAACATTTTGTGCAACTCTTCCCCATTACAAGAGGGCAGCCAACCTCAGCAACCTGAACCATGTAATAAGTGAGATTTTTACCAAAAGTTTTAATTTGATTAGGTATTCACGGATGCATAACAACCAGTAACATTACAATCTATCTATATTTTAGTGAAACTTATTCAAAACAGAGCTTACAAAAGTAAAATAGCTTCAGCTTCTACTTTGAAAGTGAATAATCCTTTTGAATTACAATAATTATTTTAAACTTTTATAATATTGAGATATGTTTCTATTGGCAAAGGAGCACTCTACCTTATAATGTGATGAATGTACCCATATTATCCTTGAATTTAAATGTTGAAGAAAAGACGAGATAATGAGGGAACTGTCTTTTAGTTTGAGTAGACAGTTTTCTATGTGTTCACAGATTCAGATGGGCCTCCAACAATGGTCAAGATCTGTCAAGCAGATAACTCATTATTTTCCTTTTTATGAATATAAGAAAATAAATGTCAGTTTAACTTATTATTTCTTCCACTTTTGAAGTGTGATGAATAGAACTGATGATGATTACCAAATCTCTGAATATATACACTAAGTTGCTTGCATGATTTAAAAAACAACCTGAGCTATTATCTTCTTTATGGTTATTTTTAGAATAACTTATTTATTTGATGACTGTGAGTATTTGTTTTTATGCAGGAACTTTTAGAGTGTGTGAGCACTGTTATTAAAATACAAGTTTGGTAATAAAGGGGAAAATATAGCATGTTTTAAAATGCATAGGAAAGATCATAAGCTTTTATTCATTAAATGTGTTGTTACTACTTTCCATTTTTTTCTATTCCATTGTTAACTGTCTTTGTTAAACTAGTAATGAAAGATTGAAGCTTTCCAAAAATTCATAGACTGAAGGAAACAGTGATGTGGATTGGGTGAGCATGTGGCATCATTCAATTTAATCACCTGATTATTTTAAGAACATTCTGGGCAGATGTTTTCTTCACATTACAGACGATATATTTAAAGGTGCATGTCACATAAACTTGAACACACACATGACTGAAGCTCTTGTCTATACCAGTAGTACATGTTTAATTAAAAAAAGAAAGAAGAACTGATGAGTAAAGCAGTAAATAAATAACTACTAAAGAAAGACTATTTGGCTCAAAGTTTACAGAAGTTGTCTGAAAATAATAAGGACCTATACTTTCATATTTTAGTGTAAAATTCAAATATATCTGTTGATGAACAGTGTTCATTTTTACCTCTACCTCATTCTTTAATAGTGTTGTGTGAGTCATCATTCATAAAATGAATAAAGAAATGTAGAAGAAAGGTTAAGTAAGGATAGAAGAAAATAAAAAAAAAAAGGAAACCATGACAAATAAGTACCATAGAACATTTCACAATATTTCATATATTTAGCCTGAAGGCTGAAAATCTGACCACAGTCATCCTTGTGGCCAATCCAGGGGAAACAGGATCAGTTATTTTATCATTTTTTTCCTAAAGAAATCAAAACAATTGCTCAGCACAACAATATTTTTAAAGGCCTAATCGGTGGAAAATTAGAATAAAAAATAATAAATCCATTAATAAAATCTCAGAATGCACCACAGATCCTGTTTGTAGTCATGGATATTCTGAACACTTCAGCATAACGATTTGTTCCAAAGGAAGCAAAAACTTCAAAAATTTACAAAGAATAATAAAATATCTTCTAAACTTTAACCATGAATTTTGACTAGTATCTTCTAATTTTAAGTTTCAAAACCTTGTAGATTTGGTAGCTTGGTTGTGTTTTATAAAAATGTTTTAAAATTACTTTTAATGCAGCTCAATTAACTAAGATGTCTACAGAGAATATTCACCTGTATTCCAAGATGTTAACATGTTATCTAATGTTTTATCTCTCAATATAAATTTCTGCACCAATATGGAGACTGTATGTAAAAAACATACACCATGGGAAAGTCATCATTTGTTTCTAATGTACTATATGATGCTATATTGAAAGAATATTTTAATTGAGGTTTTTGAGCCAGAAGATGCAGATTAGGGCTCACTGGATATTAAAATGGAAGAGTAAGACTATACCAGAACATAAATAGGGGGGGCAAATAAAAGCCATAGAGGAGCTACTATGTATAGGACAGCTTGCTAGTCTAGTTTACATTGATTTTCTCATTTAATTCTTAGTACGAATCTACATTTTTTTATCCCTAATTCCACTTGAGGACACTGTGATTAAGGGGGCTGATTTTCTTGCCATATGTCACAAAACATTGATCAGGTGGTAAAACCCAGGTTTTTTAGCTCTAAAGCCTATGTCTGTGTCGTATCACACTGTCAAGTAAATAAACATGTTTCTTAATCTTTTCCACTTCCCATTTCAAGCCTACACTATTTATTTTATTAACTGCAATGCTCCCAGCACTCTTATGCTGTATGTATCTTGTTGAAGTTCCCGTTATGGTACACCCTCCTGGCCATCCCCGTATTCCTCAACACCTGTCCTTTCACCTTCGCAACTTTCAGAAACATCCTGTATTTGGTTAAGATCGCATTTTAACTTGAAATCCCACAGAACTTTGGACAAGAAACACAACTCGTATATATCTGGTATACATTGCACAGAAGGCTATTTCAACACATATTCATGCCTGCTCAACCCTAGTTTAGATAAATTGTATGGATACTGAGATCTCTCACTTGACTTGGTCATTTATTACATACTTTTCCATATCAAAACATATGCACCTTGTGAAGATGTGGAGGAATTAGAACTCTTGTACACTTTTGGGGGTTTGTAAAATGATGTGGCTAATAACAAAAACATTAAGACAGTTCATCAACATATTAAAAATAGAACTTACATATAATCCAGAACTCCCAGTCTGGGTACATTTTTTAAATAATTGAAAGCAGGATCTCAAGGAGATATGCACACACATGTGTTTATAGAAGAAACATTCACAGGAACAAAGAGATGGAGACAACCCAAATGTTATCAGCCAATAAATGGATAAAGGAAAAGTGCTATATACGTACAGTGGGATATTATTCAGAAGTAAAAAGGAAATCCTGTTACATGCTACAACATGTATGACATTGAAAGCATTATACAATGTGAAGCAAGCAAGTCAGCAAAAAAAAAAAAAAAATACTGTAAGATTTTACTAATATGAGGTGTCCAAAGTTGCCAAAGTCATAGACACAGAAAGTGGAGTAGTGGTTTCTGTGAGCTGAAGGGAAGAAGAAAAGGGGAGTTATAAATGGGTATGGAGTTTCAGTCTTACAAAAGGGAAAAGTTCTGGAAATCTGTTATACAGTAAAGTGAACATATATTTAGTGCTATTAAACTGTAAATTTAAAAATGGTTAAGATGCTAAATTTTATGTTATTTGCTTTTTTTAAAATACCCTATAAAAAGTGAAAGAGAATTAGGACATAGTATATAACCTCAATAGTCTGTTGAGAGCTCGTTGGCTTCTCAGAAATTATGGTACATTTATTTCAGAGTCTTTATGGAACACTATCATTTGCTGAAATTCACTTAACTTCCTTTGGGTTTACTTCCAGTGATTGTGGAAATCTTACTTTAGAGACTGTGTCAGTGAAATGTTTCTGCCTTGTTACCACCTGTTCATTGTAAACTTCCAGCTACACTCTGAAGTGTCTTCCCCACATTTGTATTCCAGTTTTATTTGTAACAGAACATGTGCACTTGTGATTATGAGACATTAAACAAAAATAAAAGTAGACAGTAACCTGAGTTGTTGTAATATGGTATTATATGAATTTTAAAATTATTATTTTTATTAAAAAATATTTTTGAAATTTTGGATTCTATAAGAAATCCCAGCATACTTGATGTAGTGAGGAACTATATCTTTCTTCTTTATTACATACTGAAACATTTTACTAAAACCTCACTTTATCAGTTACTGCAACAAATCTTTTGTGAAAAATTTAACGGAGGTTCTAATACATTTTAAGTGATATCAGATAATCAAAATTCATTCTATCATTTCCCTACTAACATATTTAAAATTAATTAAATTTTGCTGAATTAAAGTTACACTAATGGCTTGGTAGTACTATAGATATTTATTTTTTAACCAGGTATTTTTTCTATATTTTTGAAACCCCTCATTCCTTAATAATTCTATGCTATTTTGTATGTGCAAAATGTGGTTTTCTCTCCCAGTTTAGCTGTTATTCAGCTTTTATCCTTTTAAAAATAATTCCTTTGTTCATAAGTAGTTTATTTTTGGGGGTGAATGAAATATCATACATTAATCATAGGCAATGTTTCTTCAATTTTAACCTTCTTACCTAATCAGTTTAAGCTAATTTTCAGAAATGAAACTCAGTTGGGGATTTTCTTATACACACTGTAATTGTTTTCAAATATTTATGGTTATCTAAAGTCACCAAGATTATTCATTTCCCTTTGCTATCAAAATGGCATCAAGTGTGGGTCATTACTTAGCTAAGCATGTATTATTTGGTACATTATTAATATTTTAAAATAGGCAAAATATTGAATTTGATGTTTCATGTATTTTCTTTGTACTCTAAGAAGTTAATTTAAGATGCTTTTGACATCTAAAATATAGTAGAGCTTTTAAATAGATAATTTAAATTCCCTGATAAATTGTTGCATTTTTTCAAATATGAGTAACTAATTATTCACACAAAGGGTGAGAAGGTATTCTTTCTGAACATACATCTTCTGTTTCAACACAGTTGAATGATTTAAACAGTTCCTCATATTGTCATTAATTAGAGCTTTTACAAGCTGCTTTAATTTCTCTAGATATATATTTTGATCATTCTATATATTTACCATATTACTAATTATTTTAAAATTAAATTTATTATCATTTGGTTTACATTTTAGTACTTCTTTACCATAACCTTGATTAAAATAGAAAAGTTTAAAGTGTAATTTTCTACAAGAAAAAAGAAAATTAAGCTAAGAAAATTTAGCAACAGATGCTTCAAGAATTTCTTTACTTGGGATACATATGCTTATTTTATTAATTGTGTAGTGCTTAAAAATACAACCTTTTACAATCCAACAGCCAAGAAATAGCAAAACACAAAGAAAGCGCACACACATAAAAAATTACCCAAATATAGACACTGGTCATTAAAGTTTCTTCCCCAGTGATATCCTGAATTAATGGTGCAGCATTCATACAGCTGAGTTCCATTTCCTTCTCTTGTCTTCTGTTTCTCCATGACATTTTAATTGCATTTTTATTTTTAATAATTTGTCATTATAATTTTTCCATGATCATTTATCTCTCTTATACACTCTTTCACTTGCACCCTCTGCCCCTGATATCACCACACTGTTGTCCATGTCTTTGAGTTTTTTTTCTTTTTTTTGCTTGATCCCTTAACCCCTGAGACACACCCCTGTGAGCTGTCAGCCTGCTCTTTATCTATGAGTCTGTCTCAATTTGGCTGGTTAGTTCAGTTTATTCATAAGATTCCACATGTGAGGAAAATCATATGGCACTTTTCTCCTCTGACTGGCTTGCAACAAAGGACACCATCAACAAAATGAAAAGGCAACCCATTGAATAGGAAATCATATTTGACAATATATCTAATAACAGGTTAATACCCAAAATTGTTAAGAACTTGTAAAATTTAACACCAAAAAATATCCAATTGAAAAAAGTGGTCAAAGTACCTGAATAGACATTTCTCCAAAGAGGACATACAGGTGGCCAGTTAACAGAGAAATGCAAATTAAAACCACAATGAGATATGACCTCACACCTGTCAGTGTGGCTGGTCATCAGTAAAGTAACAAACAAGTGCTGGCAAGAATACAGGAACATGGGAATCCTCTGCACTGTTGGTGGGAATGCAGACTGGGACAGCCACTGCGAAAAGTATTCTCAAGTTACCTCAAAACATTAAAACTGGAACTGCCTTATGACCTAGTGATTCCGCTTCTGGGAATTTATCAAAACATGAATTTGAAAGAATGGTATGCACCACTATGTGATGCCACTTATTTGCATATTCTTCCATGTCTTTCTTCGGTATCTTATAATTGTCCAAGAAGTGTTTTACATCCTTGGTTAAATTAATTCCTAGTTATTTTATTATTTTTGAGACAATTGTAAATGGGACTGTTTCCTTAGTTTCTCTTTCTGAAGTTCATTTTTGGTGTAAAAAATTTCAACTTTAAATAAGACTTTTAAGTGGTAAAAGAAGAGGAATTACGTGAAAAGCCATAATATGCAAACAAACACAAAATTTTCCACAACAACAAACTTTACCAGGAGTGAAATCCTTTAAAAGTGTTTTAACTCTGTGCAAATGAATTATAATAGAGTAAGAAGTTAGTGTAGAAGGCTGAGAATGGTCTAGGAGAATTTCCCTAATGAAAGAATAATACCCTCCCCTGGCCACAAAAAGCAAACAAATAAAAAACTAGTCCTAGCCCATCCTAGTCCACAACACTTCAGTATCTTGCTGCTTTGGAAAATAGTGGGGCTATACTGCCCTGGACTGAACAATTTGGCTTTGCTCTACCAAATAGCAATAAAGCCACAACCATACAGGAAAATGTTCATAATGTAGAAGGTCTACTTTGGTCATTTCTGTATACCCAGTGTTAAACTCAATGTTGTCACACAGTAAACACTCAGAAAGTGGGCTATGGGTAGAAATAAACAAATTCTAGCCACAGAACTGATTCTAATAGCTAAGTGTCCTTCATAAAGTTACTTGAGCCATCTCAATATTCTAAAATACTTTATTCTAAAATTTATAAGAGAATGCGAAGGGCCTAGTACAACAAAAACAACATCAAAAGAACAACAAATATCCAAAGTATATAAATGCCAAGACATTGGAGCAACCTAAGTGTCCTTTGATAGATGATTGGATAAAGCATATGTGGTATACATATACGATAGAATACTACTTATACATAAGAAAGAATGAAATACGGCCATTTTCAACAACATGGATGGACCTCGAGAATATCACGCTAAGTGAAATAAATCAGACAAAGTTAAGAACCATATGGTTTCATTTATATGTGGTATATAAAACTGATAGCAATAAATGAGTAAGCAATAAAACAAACAAATGAGAACTCCTAGATACAGATCACAGTGTGGTAGTTACCAGAGTGAAGGGTGTCAGGCGCGGTAGAGGGTAAAGGGAACAAAATATATTCTGAAGAAAGATGATTTAATGTTGTATGGTGGGCACACAATGCACTATATATATCATGTATCATAAAAATATGCACTTGAAACCTATATAGTCTTATTAACCAATGTTACACCAATAAATTTAATTAAACAGAACAACAAAATTGTGAGACTAACACTAACTAGTTTCAAGTTTTACATTTAAGCTACAGTTTTCAATAAAGCATAGATTTGCCATAATAAAAATATATTTCAATAAAACAGAATAGAGGGTCCACCAATATATTCACATGCTCACAGGCAATTTATTTTTTTGATATATTTGCAAGAAAATGCTGTGAACAAAATATAACATTTTCAACAAATGCTGAGGAAAAGAGTGAGGTTCTGTATTCTTTTTTTCAGTCCTTACCTGAAGACATTTTATTCATTTCTTTTAGAGAGAGAGGAAGGGAGAGAGACATTGATACAAGAGAGAAGCATTGATTGATTGCCTCCTGTGTGCACCGAGACCAGGACTGGGACCGGGAAGGTAAGTGTCTGGATTGGGGGTGACAAGTGCCTGTGCCTGAACCAGGGATCAAACCTGAAGTTCAGGCACATGACCTGACTGGGAACTGAATCTGCAACCCCTTGTCTATAGGACAATGCTCCAACCAGCTGAGCCACACCAGCCTGGGCTTCGTATTCTCTTTGACAAGCATACCAAATTTATAATTTACACAAAAAACAAAATTAACTCAAAATTTACAACTTCTATAAGAAAATATAAGAGAAATGTTTTATTCCCTTGGACTAGCAAAAATTTATTAAATTCAATGGCAAAAGCATAATCTGAAGAACAACAGATTGGTGCAATGGATTTATTGAAACTTAAAACCCCACAGGTTAACATTTAGGTGATTAAAAAGTACTGTCAGTTTTCTCATCAACATTCTCCTATTGAACAAAATAGGCAGTCATATTTTTTAGGTCTGGCTGGTATGGCTCAGTTGGTTGGTGTGTTGTCTACTATACCGAAGGGTCATGGATTCGATTCCCAGAAAACATGTCTGGTTTTCATGTTCAGTCCCTGGTTGGGAAATTAGCCAGAGGCAACTGATCAATGTTTCTCTCTCATGTTGATGTTTCCATCCCTCTTTTCCCTCTCTCTAAAAATCAATAACCATGTTCCTGGGTAAGGATTAAATTTTTTAAGTAGACTTTTTTAGTTATAATTTTCATATTAGTTATTCTGTAATTATTGTAAATGATGTCCTCAAATATAATTTTCTAATTACTTTTTGCTGGAGTATAGATATATAGTTCACAATTGCCATTGTATATAGAAAACTTACAAATTTTACTTATCTATTGGCTTGAAGTAGTTATATCCTGTTTTTCATACTTAATTTTGCCAATTTGAGACCTCTATTTTTAGTAGCTTATTTACAAAGAACCAAATTTAACTTTACCAATATCTTCATTTTTTTGTTTAATTTCTGTTTTATTTGTTTCACCTAATCTAATTATTTCCTTCTCTGTGCAGGGGGTGTCCATAATGTGTCCAGCCATGTAATATGAAAAATAGAGACATTTATTTAGTAAGATACAAGATACAAGAAACATTATACATGTGACAATGGCACCTTAGTCACCTCCAGAGTAAATATCTTTGAAGGGACTGCACACAGTTCTCTCAATTGCCATCAACTTCCCCATAGTTTTCAATGGTCTGAATCTCTTCAATGGTCTGCAATCTTTTTCCTTTCAAAGTGATGTTGTTTTGAGGGAAAGCCAGAAGATGCAGGGCACCAAATCTGTGCTATAGGGATGCTGAGTCACCTGGCTGAGCCGATATTTCACCAAAATGTCTGCTTGAGATGTGATATGTGAGTGGGTGCATTGATGGGATGAAGCTGCCCATCACCAGTTGCCATAGCTGTGGCCACTTTCATTGTACTGCATCTCTCAACTGATGAAGACCACTGAGGTAATGTCTTTATTACCTGTTTGGTCTGGAGGGGTGTACTTGTGATGGAGATACCTCCCCCCATCCCCACAAAAAACAAACAAACAAATTTAAAAAAAATTAACATGGTTTTGATCTCACTGTGACTTTGCCATGCCTTTTTCAAGTGTGCAGAATCAGGAGACTTCCTTTGGGACTGGATCAATAGACATTGGTTCAGGATCATAGCCATAGACCCATGATTCATCTCCAGTTATGACCTTCCTAAGGAAATCTGGTTCATTGGTAGCAGTTTGAATCAAGTCCTTAGCAACTGCAATACAATGTTTCTTCTGCTCAGCAACAGAAACTACAGAATAAAATTTGCCATGACACATTTTATGTCAAGATCCTGTGTCAAAATCTCAGACACAGTAGTTTTTGGAATCCCCAGATCAGCTTCTAGTTCTCACACTGTCAGTCACCGACCTTTGTTGACTGCAGCTCGTACATGTCCAACATTCTCAGGTGTTCTGTTTATTGCAGGCCTCCAGAAGGATCACTTTCAACAGATTCTTGACCATCTTTGAGGCATTTACACCACACTTTTACTTTGCTGTACTCATTGCATTGTCCCCAAATGCCTCTGAAATCATCTGAATAGTTTCCTCAGAGGAATGTTCAAGCTTAACACATAATATGATGCACACTAATTGATCTACTTGCTTAATCATTTTGAATGTGATGTCCATGAAGTACACATGTTCATTCAACAGTGCCTACCACCCCCACTGACTAGTACAGTGAAGGTGTCATTGTTCACTCATGCCCATTCCAGTCCACTGACCTTGGCTGTCAGGTTACACCAATGTTGTTCAAACAGTTCTCATTGTATTTCAATAGCTGGGCATTTCCTCAGACACAATTTATATATATAATTTTATTTACTATACAGAGTTATATATAAGTCCGTAGTATAGATATATATAAGTGTGTATGTATGCACTTATATATATGTATGTATAATTTATAGATATAAAATATAAATACTAATATATCTATAAATTATGTACAGATTCTATAAATATATCCATGTATAAATATACATTTATAGAATTTATAGACTTATATAAAATATATATTAATACACACATATAAATTGCATATATTAGTCTATAGTATATACACATATAAATTGTATCTATTACTCTATAGTACATATATATAGATATTTACATATATAAGAATACACATATAAATGTATATGTGTATACACAGTTATATGTTTATACACTTATATGTTTGTATATATATATTTAGTTACTTCAATTGAGTAGTTAGGACATTGATATTTTTCATTTCTTTGTTTTCTAATGCAGTAATTTAAGACTATCATTTTTTCTATAAGCATGACTTTCAGTAAAAACCAATAGTTTGGATATGTCTTATTTCTAGTAGCATTCATTCTAGAACATTTTCTTATTTATTGCCATTGTGATTTTAGATCATGTTTGTTAATTATGGGGTTTTGTTTCTGTGTGTGTGTGTTAAAATTTTGTCTGTTTTTTTTTTTTTTTGTTATTATTTTTATCTATTTCCCAACAGATGTTTGCTAATATTTCTCATTGGGTTTCTGGACTTTTCTATTTGTTTCTCTTAATTCTGTTATTTTAAAAGATAATAATAGCTTGCTTGAGATATAATTTATATACAAAAACATTGGGCTTATTTAATACACACAATTGTATGAGTTTGGACATATGCTTAAACCCATGAGGCCACCAATATAATCAGGTAATAAACATATTCATCACCTTCAAAACATTTCCTCTGCCCCTTGTTTTAGTTTTGTTTTTGTTTATTTTTATTAAATGTATTATGGTGACATTGGTTAATAAGATGACACAGGTTTTATTTTTTTAATATTTTATTTATTATTAATATTTAGACAGAGGAGAAGGTAGGGAGAAGAAAGGAAACATCAATGTGTGGTTGCCTCTCATGAACCCCCTACTGGGGACATGGCCCACAACCCGTGCACGTGCCCTGACTGGGAATACAACTGGTGACCCTTTGGTTCATAGGCCAAAACTCAATCCACTGAGCCACACCAGTCAGAGCAAGAAATAGAGTTTTTTACCTAATATCTATATTTTCACAATCACTCCTTTGGTGGAGGGCCAGGTATCACTGTCTCAAGACCATATAAAGTTATTTACTTGACACTTCTCAGGCTGTAAGTCATGAATTTAGAAAACAACATATTATATATATAAATTTATAATATATATAAATCGACAAAAATATATTTTGTCAATATATATCTACAGAAATCTATAGTATATATTTATCACATCTTCTTTTTCCAATCATCTGTCAAAGGACACTTTGACTGTTTCCATGACTTCATAAAGGTCATTCAATTGTTTTCTGGTTTCTATCATTTCTCAATCTTACCTGGGTGTTAGCCCCTACTGTCCAGTTACTTTGAAGAGATGATTTGTTTGTTTTTCTGTATTTTATCCAGGTTTTCTAGTTGCCTTAGGAAGGGATATTTTTATTTTTTAAGACAAGGTACTCCATCATAACTTGGAGTAGGATTCCTTTCTAATTCATTTTAAATTATTAACTAAAATAAATAATTGGAGAAATATGATATCTAATTTTAATTACCTTTAATTATTTTAAATACTAAGGTGCCTCAGTATTTGTTTGACCCTTCTGACTAGAAGATTTGAGGGGGAAAATCTGCTACATTTGATCTTTCCACACATTACTTCCTGTGGTTCTAAATCAGAAAGCTGAAATTGTCTTTTGTGTCAGACTCTTGTACTTTGAAATGAATCATTTTGATAAACACTCTTAGTCATGCATGTGAAAGCCAAGTACCTTTGTATTGTGTTGGCAGCAGGCCTAAATATTTGTTGAGTAAGAAAAATGACATATCGCTGTAAGAGGTTGATAAGTTTTTTCATTATAGTATGAAAGGTTATACTGATTGAATAGTGTGAAATGGGCCTCTCAGGAGAGAGATAATTTGTATATTAAGAAGGAATCTTCAGCATCTTCTAGTGAAAGTCTACAGGAGACTGAGGGAAGTGAGGAACTGAATATGAAGGTGCCTATGGAGGAGAGAGTCTAGAAGATAAAGGGAAAATATATAGTCAATAAGGATGTACCAAATATAAGGGAACAAAACAATGGACTACAATGGAGTGGAAATTTCCTAGACGATTTTCAACATTTCATTTCTGCACTTTAATTCTTTAATGATATTTTCTGGGGTGACTGTATGATACTAAGTTTCCAAGGTGTCATTTAATGCAGGCATTTTAAGTGGCACAGAAAAGCCTGGGAAGGGCAGTTCATAGCCAGAGATGAAATATATATATATTTATATATATATCTATATATATATCTATATATATATCTATATATATATCTATATATATATCTATATCTATATATATATATATATATATATATATATATATATATATATCTTCAGGAGATGTTTGCATTCCCTAGAGCTCCTAGGAACTCCTTGATGAAGTTTTGGACTGACCGTGCTATACAAAAAGGTACTTGAGTTATTTTAGTATGATACAAGAAGAAAAGATGGAAAGGATAGAAAATATGGACATACTGAAGTTCCAGGATCTAGGAAATTAGGATCAAATTAGAGAAATACAGAGAGTTTCATAAGAAGGCATTTTATATATGAAGGAATAAGAAAACAATCTACATGTTTGTAAAAAATGCTAAAATACACAATAACATACTAAACAGTAAATATATGTAATTACACTTAAGACTCGTTTTTTTCTCTTTTTAGTGCCACCACCAATGATAGAAACACAGTGTCTTTGATGATGTTATACCTTTGAGAAAAGTAGTTCATACTGATAAGTAGTTCCAGCCTTTAACTCCAAGTGCTGTCTAGAATGAACAGGCCTGTGGTAATAACTTATACTAGTAAGTTAAGGAGATTTTTAGCTATGCTCTTTTCTGTAGAACCACGAAATGGCAAATCTCTAAAATTCAAAAACTTCAAAGCATTGTTGGAAA
Organism: Carollia perspicillata; assembly: GCA_004027735.1. Lineage (NCBI taxonomy): Eukaryota > Metazoa > Chordata > Mammalia > Chiroptera > Phyllostomidae > Carollia > Carollia perspicillata. Next base: position 15,495 of record PVKM010003358.1, read on the forward strand.
TTGATTTATAATACTTGAACGGAAGGTAAGTTTTCATCTCCTTCATTCGTTCTTCTTAAAAATCTCTGCAAATCTTAAAGGTATTTTTACAGTTTGAGAAAATAGAGTGAAGTAAAAATACTAATAGCATTATTTTCATTTGTTCAAAATCCTCTACAATTTCATACTTCCATAAGCAAATTACATTAAACCACTGGGGAAAACATTTTTTAGAAAAGAGTCAACCAAATAGTAGTTTCAATTATATATATATACACACAATGTTGCAATAATTTGCCTATATTTTTAACAAATAAATTAAAAACAGTTTATTGCTTGGTATAAAATATTATTTTTATTTAAATATTCTAATTTTAAAATTCTACTTTTCTCTCTCAACAGACATATATTTGACATTTGTATATATGTCAGATATACCCTAATCTAAATTTACATACTTATGTGTCTTTATTTCATATTAATACAAATGTACATAGATATAATAAATATATAAAACATCTATAGATCCCAAATCTCTACAGTTTTAGTTCCCATCATGCATTCGATTCAATACATTTGTTAATTAGCCATCAGAAATGTGTTGCTGTGTTGCAGCAGCCATGGCCGTTGTTCCACACCACTTGTGTCAGCCCAGGCTGGCACATAGCTATGAGCCTGATGGGTCAAAGTAATTAAAGTCCCAATCACTCACCTCTTAGGTTCAACATCAACTCTCTGGGCCTGCACCTTGAGTCTCCAGTATTTTGATATTGAAGGACGTGTGAGTGTGTGTCTGTGTGCTTGTAAATAGCATAAAAGTGTGATTTCTTTGTTGTGTTTAAAGAATTTTTCAGAATTATTTAAAGTTTGCTTATGCATTATTAAATAGATACATGTGTGTATATGTACATATGTGTGTATATGTGTGTGTGTGTAACTATGTATATAAATACCTTGAAATTCAATGACTTTATATTTTATTCGAATTTGGGACCACCCTTGCCTTGTGTGTAATATGACAATCATCAGTATATACACATTAGGTCCATATATAGAATTAGAGATACTGAGAGAAAGTTTGCACTATTTTCTGATCAGTCCTTCCACATTAAGCCAGAAAAATAAGAATTCATCTATGAAAGTTGGTTAAATAATAAACTTTTTAAAAATTTCTCAGATAAATACGGTTTACAATTTCATCTCTAAGTGCCAGTTTTTCTAAGTAAAGAATGTAAATGCAAAATAATTGGTTTAGATTAAAATTTGAGTTTCCTACTGAAGTTCACTCTAATCACACAATGCCCACTTTTGAATACCAGCCTAGTCGATGGACTCTATTTCACATTATTGTTTAACAGTTTCTGTTCTCCAGATGATAACAGCTAAGATTTTAGCTAGATTTACACTTCAGTGGTATAATCCACACCACCTTCACACTTACCATGTGGATGTATTCAAAGACACCAATTAATAGTCTGTGCCATCAACCCTTGGTTTTATATGTTGGCTTTTTCTTGTTTGATCATGCCCTAAATTTTTTACCTGACCATACTAAAATATGGTAATAATTCTTTTTATTATTTATACTTAGATATCATTTGCAAAAAATGGACATTTTTTAAAATCTTTTTTTATTTTTGTGTGTGGCAGCTTAGGTGGAAAAAAAAGTGTATTTCTAAAATATCTTCTAAGGAAAAAGAACCCTAGCATTTTTCAATAGAAAAAAGTGCATTTAATTATATAACTATTATTGGGACAAAATATTAGGTTCAGGGAATTACTACTTTTACAAAGCATATCAGCTAAAGAATTATATTGTTAACAGATTTATAGCAATAATAATGCAGTCATTGCTAGTATTTGATTAGTGTCATGAATTAATTGTGGGGTTTCTTTTGTTGACTGATGGCTTTAGGATAATATATTTATTCTGACTTTTCTGCATGGAACAGTATTTTGATACTAAAAGTTGTCCTGTTTGGCTCTCCTGGCATCTGGCATTTGGTGGAAGCCACAGCACATTAAAGTAGCATTCCCTCAACATGTGATAAATTAGTAAGATATGACTCTTTTCATACAGGTGCTTTGCTTTGGTAGAGTCATTGAAATTTTACCAAATACATTGTTTCTAGTTGTTGTTACTTTATTACACAAAATTCACTACAAATTCCCTGGCTTTTTAGTTAGGCTGACCTTCCCGGTCAATGAAAACCAGTGGTAAGAGCTATGTTTGCCATGTGGTTCATAAACTAATTGAGCACAGAGACAAAAATGGGAGATTGAAAACCGCTACAAGGTGCACGGGCCTGTGCCTGTGCCTGTCTGCACACACACCTGTATCACCTGCCTAATGATCACGCTATCTCACGTTGCGATGTGTGGACATAAAATCAAAATGAAAATAATCATCTGCTATCATCATTATTCAGAAAATCAAGAATATTTTAACTACAAATGTGAAATAGACTTAATTTTACATTAAACATTTTTTTGGAAATATAGGGTGAGGCAAAAGTAGATTTACAAATATTTTATGGAAATAAATTAATAAGACTATAAGAATAAAAACTGTTTCACATACTTACAACTGTGAACCAACTTGTACCATACTGTGATGACAACTGACAAATATACTTAACAATATATTTTAGAGTTTCTTTATTTTAAAACAAAGACTTTAATGATACAGTATTGGGTATAAATTTGACAGTATATGAATCTGTATCTGACAAAATAAAATATCACATAAAAACCTTACTTTTTACAGGTACCTTTCTCATCATTTTATATTAAATACTTGGTAATCATTTAAAATGAACTAGTCATATTTAAATATTTGCAACATGTGAGAAGCACATTAATTTAAATTTATTCTGAGCCATTTTTAAAAATCTGAGAAAAAGCCATCCATTTGACTCATAACAGTGGCTCTTTTGTCGCTTCTCTAGAATTTGTATCTATACTTCTTTTTCAATGTTTTACTCTATCCACTAGAACAGCCAGCACAGTATTGAATAGCAAAGTGATAATGAGGATCTCATTTTGCACATCTAGATAAAATTCTTCTGGGATTTTACTATGAATATAATGAAGCTCTTGGTTTAGAATACGTTGTCTTTATCACCTAAAAGGATTTCTTTCTTATTTACATATATTTATTAGGAACAGTTCAATTTTATCAAATGTGAGTTTTATATATATTCAAATATTTTTACAATTGTAATCAACCTGTTACAAATCTGTTAATAAATTTTCTATGTTAAATCATCTTCATATTCCTAGGTTAAACTTGGATTGAGTGTAATGAGATCATCCTAATGTGAAACTCACTTTTCACTATCTTATTTAAGTTTTAAGCATTTATTAGTATTAGAGATTGAGCTATAATTTTCTCTTGGATTTTTTCTTCTGTTTAAGGATTGAAATTATACTAATTTTATATAATTCATAAAAGAGTTTCACATCTTTTTATTCACTCATAAGAATGGAAACAAACCTCTATTTCCTCTTTCATTATCTCAGTTTTAAAATCCATAAAATAAAGAATAAAAATAGATACATGATAATACAAAGTAAAGTTGAAGTTGATTTTGATGAAGAAATTGAAGCCAATTTAATAAATTAAGCTTTTCCATGTTGTAATTATATCAGTAAATAATATTCAGTACTGAGAGTCTTTGTGATTGTTTTATGGTATTTGTTGCTATGAAATAACTAATAATATCAATGGAAAACATCAGAAACAGATATGAAACATGGTCTTGGATGACTGTTTTATTGGCACTCACTGTATCCTGGAAGTATACCAATTCTTCCTAATATCTGTGTACTTTTATTGGAAGCAAAGTGACATTTAGTTTCAAATTTTGAAAAAGCACTTAACATTTATCATTGTAAAGGTATGATATCCTACAAAGACTTAAAATTCATTATCTATGCCTACTTGCATTGATATATTCTATCTGCTAAATTTTAATATGTGGGGGACTAACCCTGTTTAAATATAACTTACAACATTAATTGTTAACATTAAAAAAAATAAGATACCGTTAAGTATCTAATGCAAGTTTTTGAGCTGATGAAAGGAAAAATAAATACAAAGCTACAATTGTACAGTAATTGTCAAGGTTCTTATCAATTTATTATAACTCGTTGAGAGGGCCTTAATTTAAAAACATATAACCTGAGAAGCATTAAGTATTTTAATGGTCTTCAGACATTTTGGTTTTCAACAGGATTAAATGAGGAGAGAGATTAAAACCTCATCCCAAATAAAATTTTTATGCCATAGATAGTAGTGTAGCTTTTACATTAAATATATGTAAAAATGTCAAAGAGAATTGCATCCTTTCCATAATTAATACCTTTTTGATCTTTGAAGTACACCTTAAGTTCTACTGGAATTATAGAGGTTAAAATAACTAAGAACAATTTGTTTTTTCTAATGTGTGATTTTATACCTTATCTAGTTTCCAAAATATGCATATATGTGTAAATATGTATGAATATATGTATTTCATCACATTCTCTCTTCTTTAATAACTAACCTGAAGTCACATTAAACTTGGCTATATGGAGGAGTGTCACCTATATTTAGTCTGGCCTCTTATTTCATCTAAGAATAGTTTGAAGTTCTACAAATCCGATAGATTTTATTTTGACTTATTCCTAAATTTCAATATAAGTTTTTGTTATGTTTCTTATTTATGTCCATATCTTCCATAAAATAACACATCACAGGGATGGGCAAGAGCAAGTCTACAGTTATAATACAAATATAATACAATAATTAATAAATAATAATGCAAGAATAAACTGTGTTTCATGTACTCACAACTCTAAACCTACTTTTGTACACCTCTGTAATCTAATTTCAGCACTACATTGTAAACTTCTGGAAAAGAAAGCATGCATGTTTTATTCACTTTCTGTGTGATGAGAAATATATTCTCTCTGAACTATCACCCTACACTTCTTCTCTTACACACGTACACCCACATGCATATACAGTCTCTGTACATTGTAACATTTGTATGGCCCTTTCTGTTTTGGGCAGGTGTATGCTAATAAAGGCACCGATTGTGGCAGAATATTGCTGAAGTTTGGATGAGACAATCATTTAGACCTTGAAGACCAAAGGTAGCAGAAAATTATGTATACACACCTAAAACCAATGGAAATCTAAGGGTTGGATGACTTCACTAAACCAGGGGGTGGAGGAACCTGGGATCTGAAATAACCTTCTTTAGCTCTCTTGTGAAGGCAGGCCCTCCTGACATGTAAGCCAGGAAGAAAGTGTGCTTCTTCTGGACACATTTTGAGAGTCAGGGAGACAACTGTTGGCTGTGGATATTTTGGGCTTCTATGTTGCCTCTAGTGTCTCTGACAGCACAAACTTTTTGCACATGTGTAATTTTAATAAGTAAAACCACTTAAAGCTTAAGTTTAATGTTAAAAATATAAATAATTAAGGGTAGTCATCAAGGGTATTTGGATAAATCAATTTCTTTCCATATGTTTACCAAATTTTTGTACATTTGAAAGAAAAATAGTTTTTCCAGTATTAACTTTTATATAAACTCAACTTTTAAAAATATTTTGAGTACACCAACAAATCATTTAAATAAATTCATATTTCAGTTTCATATACTTTTTTGTCATAGCAACATTATCATCAAAGACAATAGTAGCAACAACACAAATCCTCATCTGTTGATGAATAGAAATACTGAATGTGGTATCTACCTCTATATGATGGACTATATAGGGAACCTATCTGCACGGAATATGTAGCCCAGCCCTATTGGAAAACCAATAGGTGCGTGTCGGCACACAGGAAGCCAAACCCATGCATGGATTGGCTTTCCCATGGGAAACCAGGCCTGCATTATACCTAGGCTGCTTTGAGGTTTGCTTTTTCTAAAACACCCTCACCCTGAGTTGAGGCAGCAAATGCTTACTGCATATGTTTAAAGTAACTTCCTGAAGTATGTGCTAATTCTCCCAAGGAAGGAGTGTAACCAGACCAATCACTCTTATAGTTCCCTTGCATTTGCAACAGTTTTTCTTTGTTAATCTGTAAGAAGTAATCAATAACATCCTTTCTTTTGTTATGTATAAAAAGTAATCACCTACAGCAAACCTGAGCATAGTGAATGAAAACCTTCTTTGATGTATGCTATTGGAAACCCAATAAAAGCCTGTCATGGCAAGGGGCAGGGTGCTGTCTCTCTCAGAGAGTGGCTGTGTGTCCCTTTTTCTCCACAGGACTTCAGTAGTGCCTGTGAATTTGTTTGTCCCATCCACAACACTGTGGACACTGCTGGCCAGAGTTTGCATCAGAATGATATTTGACAATAAAAAGGCATGATTTATTGATACAAGCTACAACATGGGTAAGTCTTGAAAACAGTATGTGACGTGAAATATGCTAGTTATAAAATAATACATTTTGCATGATTCTACATATATGAAATGTCCAGAATAGACAAGTCCATCCAGAGAAAATGAATTAGTGGTTCTCTATAGTCATCCAGAGACAGGACTCGAAAATGAATTCTAAAGGGCATAAGGTGTTTTTTTTTGTTTGTTTGTTTTGTTTTGTTTTTGTATGAGGTTGTCATAAAAATATTCTCTAATTATTTGTAGTAAAAATTTATTTAAAATTTAACTGGAAAAAAATTGAATCATGGGATTTTTAATTCTCTCTGAAACCCATTCTATTTTCTATATTAGTTGCTATGTTCATGTATAATTTCCATGAATATTCTTTAAACTCTGTTTTTCCTAAGTTATTGTAGAAATAGTCATTTATTTCTCCTCCTACATATCATCATGGATATTCACTGTGTTGACAAAATCAATCAAGTAAACTTTTCTTACTTTGCAAAAAAATACATAGATGACATATAACGATGCAATGAAAAACACTGTGTAATCTCTTTCTGTGCATATATTTACCTTTTATTAATTATAATTTAAGATGAGGTCAGATGTTTTCATTGACTTCAGTAGTCCCCTTGTTTCATTGTGGCACCGAATGCCTAGTATGCTCCTGGTGACCTAAAAAGTGCTTGTCATTTAACACTGTGTGTACATATATTATGGCCCTTTTACCAATAAAGATGTAATAATGGCATCATATCAGTTTCCTAGGCCTGCCACAACAAATCACCACAAATTTGGTGGCCTGAAAAACAGAAATTTATTCTCTCACAATTAAGGAGGCCAGAAGACTGAAATCAGGTGTTGGCAGGGACGTTCTCTTTCTAAAACCTCTAAAGAATAGTCCTTCCTTGTCTTTTTCAGCTCAGATAGCCCTTGGTATTTAATGGCTTGCAGAAATATAACTTCAAATTTGGCCTCCATTTTCACATGGCCTTCTACCTGTGTCCTTCCTCCTCTTATAAAGATAGCTGTCACTGAATTTAAAACCCATGTAAAATCCGAAATGATTTTATCTTTATTTATAACTGTGAAGACCCCATTTTCAAGTATAGTCACATTCTAAAATTCCCAAGGGACAGAAATTTGAGGGAAACTATTCAATCTACTACATGCTTAAATGTTTAGGTAATGAAATTTGAATAAGTCAAAACATTGGGTTGTTTCCTTTTCTACCATTTACTGGTGGTGGGATTTGGGGCAAAATACTTAAAACTGTGAACCCCAAAATTCTCACTGGAGGCTAAAAATTAAGGGTAGTGATTCCTATCTCATAAAGTTGTATGAGAATTATAAATTATGCATATAAAGTGCCTATATACTCTGATCTAAGAATAAGGATATTTGATGAATGGGAACTTAAACATATAACTTGTCCAAAGTAAAATTTTAATAATATGAGATTTAAGGCTTTAAAGTCAAGTGTCTCTTACTCAAAAATATCCTTTTCCAGAGATTTTATTCTTCTGGTAGATGCAAAATTGCATTAAAATGTTAAGTCTATTAGGACACTATTCAGATAAAATCCCTTTAAGTAAAGTATGTTTATATGTTTACATATTTATATTAATATTTGTTATGGTTTGTCATTATTCCATTTAGGAAGTTGCTAATGGCCTCTGACTTCACTTAGTGCCTATCATATGTACCCCAATCGGAGGGCTTACAGTCAGGGCACTTAAACTGAATATTAAATAGTAATATTTGATACAATTGAATTCGACTAATTGTTTTGAGGTTTTCATAGTGATTTCATTGATACATTTCTGAAGCTCATATTTTATAATTTTGTTAATTAAACTACCTCACAATTATTTGCATTGCTCTTTCATTCTTCAAAGCATCATTTTAAAAGAATATATTTCTTGAACTTCAAGGTTTAGTAAAAGACATTTTATTTAATAGTGTACTTTTTATACATTAAAACAGATGTAGTTGTTGAAATGAACTAAATCAACAAGTATTAACATGGATATGATTCAGAAAATTAAGTTTGGTGACACAAATTGAAAAAAGAAAGTATGCACATTTAATAAGAAAATGGCAATGCTGCATATTTGTTATGTTTATAAAACTGGTACATTATGAAAAATGAATGGGATTGGGCACACCATAGTAATTACTTCTGAGGAGGTCAGATGGAGAGAGGAATAGGAGTGCTAATATTTTATTTGACAGAGAAAGAGAGAGAGAGAGATTTGGAGTAAATATTGCAAAATATTGACTTCTTTCTGCTACAGTACTTGCTGTATACTTTATACATATATATGATCTTCTCAAAAGTGTGACATTGATTTAGCCATCAAATTGAAGCTAATCTGCTAGCAGAGTTCCTGACTATTGAAAGCAAAACAAGCAAAAGCAACAACTCCCCCCAAATAAAACAGCTGTAGTAATTACCAACCCAAATCATAAAATATTTCTTCTTTGTTAAAAGATTACAAATACAATGAACCAAAGCCTTCTCTGAATTTTTATAAAAAGACAAAAATGCCAATGATTTTCACAGCCCTTCTGTTGTGTCTTTCTTCTCCTTCTCCAGCCATGCAGTCTTATTCTTACTCTGCACCAGAGCTAACCTATGTCAAGCCAAGCCAACAACACCTTTGATCTCAGACAGGGTCCTGATTCAGGACAACATGAGTTCAGAAATTGGTGTGGTAGGGGACTGACATTCTCCTCCTCTCTCTTCTACAGAGTATGAGTGGGTGTTTGCACAAACACTGCAGAAATTTATCTTTGGACTTAGAATGAAAGATTTGAGATTTTGTGAAAAAAAAATGAAGCAATGCTGAGTTTAATTGGAAAATGAAGAGAATTTGCCAATCTGGGACTTGGGAAGTGTTATGGATGTATTATTTTGTCCTTCCAAACAAAAATTCACATATTGAAACCCTACCCACCAATGTAATAGTATTAGGAGGCGGTGCTCTTTGGAGATAACTAGGATTAGGTAAAGATTATGAGTGTGGAGTCCCCATGAATTGAATTAATGCTTTTACAGGAATCAGAGAGAGTTTGATTTCTCTCTCTGCTCTCTGATTTATGAGAATACAAGAAAAAGTCATCAGTCTGCAACCTGGAAGACACTGCAGAACTCATCAAACCACACCTTGGACTGCAACCCTCCAAAGTTGTGAAATATACATTTCTGCTATTTGTAAGCCATCTACAGTATTTTTGCTGTAGCAGCCCAAAGTAACTAAGACAGGAGGTATAAAAAATATAACCGTGCCCTGACCGGTGTAGCTCATCAGATTGAATGTGGGCTGTGAACCAAAGGGTGGCGGGTTCGATTCCCAGTCAGGGCACATGCCTGGATTTCAGGCCAGGTTCCCAGTGGGGGCAGCAAATGAGAGGCAACCACACATTGATGTTTCTCTCCCTCTTTTTCTCTCTCCCTTTGCCTCTCTCTAAAAATAAATAAATAAAATCTTAAGGAAAAGAAAATATAACCCTAACTATATCTAAATAAGAACCTTAAACAATTCTAATCAAATGTCTCTCATTTGTGTATAGAACTAAATTGAAATATGAAGTTATATTTTTCTAAGTCCATTTAGATAGGCTTTGATCACCATGTTTGAAACAGAAACTATAGAAAAAAGGCAAATTATTGAATTCCTACTTGTTTAAATATTAAAATTAACTTTTAAATAATTTTAAATGTTAAAATAATAAATTACTAACTATACAAGAAGGTGTAATATTCACCTTCTTGTCACAGAATTCAGGTGGCAAAGCTGATGGAGGTCTGTGTCTTTTCACTTAGATAATAATCCTGTTATTGGTGAGCAAGTCCTAACTGCTGGGAACATACAAAGTCTGTCAAGAAAAAAATCCATCCATGGTTAATATAACAAGAACAGTTTGCATGGCATTGATGTAACCTGGCAGCCAAAGAGAGTGGACTGGAATGCACATGTGTGACCAATGACAGCTTCACTGTACCAGTCAGTGGGGGTGGTAGACATCATTGACTGAGCATGTGCACTGTGTGGCTGCCAAATTCAAAATAACTGAGTGAGTAGGACAACAGTTCTGAATCAAATTTTGTATTAAGCTTAATATTTCTTCACAGAAACTATTTGGATGATTCAGAAGGCCTTCAGGAATGATGCAGTGAGTGCAGTGCAAATAAAAGTGTGGCACAAATGCTTCAAAAATGATCAAAAATCTGTTGAAAGTGATCCACATTCTGGAATGCCTGCAAAAAAGCAGAACACCTGAGAAAGTTGAACATGTACAGGATGCAGTCAACAAAGATTATTGACTGACCATTTGACAACTAGAAGTTTATAGCGAGATTCCAAAACCATTAGGTCTGAGATTGTGACACAGGATCTTTTCATGAAATGTTCTGTGGCAAAATTCATTCTGCAGCTTCTGCTAACAGGGCAGAAGGAACATTGTGCTACAGTTGCTAGTGACATGATTCAAACTGCTACCAATGAACCAGACTTCCTCGAGAAAATCATAACTCTGAATGGGACTGAGGTGTCATTGTCCTCTATACAATGTTTCTTGCATCTTGTATCTTCTTCAATAAATGTCTCTATTTTTCATAGTACATGGCTGGATACTTTCAGGATATACCTCATAGGTCTGAATTATGATTTAATGGATAGAACAGCTACGATTATTTGAGACTTCAAATCTCCATTGTTAATTTTGTGTTACCAAAGAAGAATTTGATCAAATTAAGATTATTAGAATATTTTATTTCAAATATACATTTATATTTGACAACTCAATAACTTTGCAATTTACTATCTGATTCAGGAGAATACCAGTCTAGATCTTTAAGAACTCGGTTTGAGTCTTTACTAGTGTAGCTCAGTGGGCTGGGCATCATGCGACACACTGAAATATCATGGGTTCAATTGCTGGTCAGGATGCATGACTGGACTGTGAGCCAGGTTCCTGGTTGGGGGCATGCAAAAGGCAATGGACTGATGTTTGTTTTGTGCATGAACATTTCTCTTCCTCCCTTTCTCTCTCCCTTCCCCTTTCTCCCTCTCTCTGAAAATAAATAAATAAATGAATAATTTTAAATCTTGGTTCGATTAATATTTAAATTAATGTTTCGATCTCATTGAGTAGTTTATAATGAAAAGAAGTGTTACTTAATAGTCGAAACAAACTTAAGGACATTTATAGACTAGTCACAATACCTGAGTTAGACTACTCTTGAATAAATTAATTTCCACATTTTCTGTGTCTTCTGAAAGCTAATCCACATTTTAAGTGAGTGGGAAGAAAAGTGGGAACAAGCATAGATCCAGGCTGGCCACACGGGGCCCTCAGGGAACTCTCCTGAGCTAATGAAAATGTTTATTAAGCCAACTCTAATTTCCTTTAGAATTGCCTGTAAAGATTTCTTGAACTACTGCCTGTCAAACTTAACATTTTGGAAAACCTCTTAAAAACTATTTTCTGAAGATTTTAAAAATCCTATCCTGCCTCCAACTGTGCTTTTTCTTCTCTTTTTTAAATCTAGATAATATCATAAGTTTTATAATACAAAATATATCTAATAGCCTGTAATTTCTAGATCACTATTGCTGTAGTAATATTTTCCTTTGTGTTCTGTTTCTCTGAAGAATAAAAACACACATGCATAATTAGAGAGTTATTCCAGTAGAAGTTTTTTAAACTTTTTTATGTAGTCTAAGGTAAGGATTCAGTAATAAATGACTTTAAATATATTTTATATCACTTTCTCTTTAAGATTGATAAATTACATTTAAAAATGACACCTGGCTATATGAACCTCCAAAATGTGTTAAAATTATAATTGTACTACCAAAGGACATTGACATCAGTAACCAAGGCAGAAAGAACTTAATCTACCTCTACCCATCGACTGACTCTTATACACCTCTCCACCTTCCACTCTGATTCTCCCACAGTTCCTCAAACCAACCTTCTCTTTCCAGTTTCTGTCCTTTTGTGTTTGCTCTTTCCTCTGCCTGCAATACTCTTCGCATGGCTGTAAATTCACATTAATCTATCATCTCACATAGCTGCTTCCATCAACATTTATGTCTCATATAAAGTGCCATTTCTTTAGAGAAGACTTCTATGGCCACATGTCACTTGTGACTATCTGAAATTATTTCTTTATGTGCTTATTATATGCTTTTCTTTCCCTTCAAAACCCCCTCTGTCATTCAAATAGAATAAACTTAGGGAAAGCAAAGGTCTTGCCACTTATTTGCCACTCTATTTAACTACATCATTAAACAATGTTTGGCACATATGAGGAGCTCAATAGATATTGTTGATCCATGGAATAATCTTTTTAATAGAAATATATTATTATATTATTAAACTTAAAATTTACCTCTTTTGCTTTACTTACTCCTAATAAATTTTGCTTCTACATTTTCCTTATATATAATATAAATTAAAGCAGGCCTTTATAAATTTAAATTTAAAAGCTAACAAAGTGGCGTTTCAGAGATTCTACTCTACTTACATTATGATGATGGAAACAAAAGATCAGATAGCACATTGCATTTTTCTTAAAATCACACTAGCTAAAATAAAATGAGACTAGAACTTTGTTCTACTGGTCCTTTGTTGTTTTCACAAAACATGCTAAAACCTAGTTAAAAAGCTAAATGAATCCTTCAACCTGTTTTTTTTTAACTGAAATAGTAAAAATGACATTGGATCAAAAGAACTGACTTTCATTCTTTGCTGCATTTCTGACAAGTAGTATAATCCCAAAATATTTAACTATTCTGAAATTCAGAGGCTGTAAAAAGAAATCATACCATTTCTTTAAGGCTTAAGTTAGAAAATATATTCAAAGTGCCTAAAAGATTCCGTGACAATAAGTAGTTTCTCAATATATGGTGTTTGCTGTCATTATATTAACTATCAAGTTAATTGGTATGGTTCTCATAGCTTTAGCTGATTGGCACCAAGAATTGCAGCATTCTCCTTCTGGATCCCTTCCGTATTACACAACTGGGAACATATACGTTACTAGCTCAGGTTATGCCTTTGAATGCTTGCAGTTACCTCCGTGGATTCATTAAAGCACCAGGAAGCCCTTAAATTAAATAGAAGTGGAAGGCATAAAGATTATTGTTCATTAATTACTTTAATTCTTATTTATTAGCACTTTGTTTTTGCCTCATTAAATTTCAATCAAAACTACAACTGAAGCTAGTGGCTCCCATCCTGTAAGGAACTGGAGGAGGCTACCTGAGCAAAGCCTCTTCGTGTTGCCTGACAAAAGGTTCCAAGACTTAGCAGGAACAATTCTCCTCCTTCCCGGGAGATTTGGCAGTGCTTCCATTGTCAGTTCTTCCATCTTCTCAACCTTTGAACTTCCATTAAATGCTGTCAAATATCAAATAAAATCTACATCTTTCACAAAGTTATGAGATCATCATCACTTGATAAATTACTTCCTAATTATGCAATTCTACTATTATCTCCTTGTTGGATCAGTAAAATATATGGCTGAAATACAGATGAATTAAAGTAAAATGCAGAATTAATAAATGAGAAAGTTATGATATTTAATATGATCTTCAGAATTTTTGCATGGAGTAAGTATTAGTAAACTGTACACAAATACTTAGAATAAAAGAGGAGGCTTTTATTTTTCTTCCAAGGTCCTGTATATTCATAATCTTTTTCTTAAATGTGCATGTCTCTTTTTGCATATAATGTCACACGTGATTGTTATAATTGGCAAGAGACTCAGAGGCCAGTAACTGTCTTGTAAAGCACTATATCTCTAAATTGAAGACTCATAGAGGTGAGAGTGGATTTAAGTTGAAAAAGAAAGATTTAGCCAAGTATTATAGGTAATAATTTAGTGCAATTTACTTCAAAAATATCTGATAAATGATAACAGTGGTATAATTTTGCTTTTTGATATTTAATGTGCAAACTTTAAAGTTCCCCCACCTGTCTCCAGACCCAAGCATCCAGCTGCTGGGCTGCAGCCAGGCTGCATTCAAAGACCACTGCTTCAATTAGTTCCCCCCTACTTAGAACAGGTACTTATTGCCAGCAGTGGTAAGTTAATCAACTATTGAGTCCATTAAAGAAGTAATTAACAGCAGGAAGGGGAGTTACTTTAAAAGATGCTGTAATACTTAAGGTTAAGTCAGGTCAGCTTACTTACAATGCACCAGGTCTTTTGAAAATGGAATCATCTTGTGTCTCTTCTAGCTGGTGAATTCTGCTGAGTTATTTGACATAATCAGGTAGTATGATTGTTTCCTATTGCCATACAGTCAGTGGAAAACTCAGTCAATTTTTTAAAAAAATTCTTTGTAAGGGCCACTGTGTATTAAGAAATAAAGTGTTTGTAGGAGGGGGGAAACAGATTTCAAGTCTCTGTTGTCTTAATAATAGTGCCAAGATTATGTGGATCAATTGCTCATTTAACTAACTTTCCTTGTGGCACCCTGCAGAAGAGTAAGTGCACATAAACTATATTTTGAAAATGTCTGCATATTCTTTGAATGATTCTTAAGTTCGATGTTTATTATGTCTTTGAAGCAGTTCTTTTACTTGGGAACAACTTTGAAGTTTTAATGGAAATCAATTGATTTGATGATTAAAGACACAATTATTCTATCAGATGCACATTTTCTAGAACGTATTTATGATCAAATTGCTCAGAAGAGCACATTACTACTTAGAGACTGGAGATGTTTTATGCTTGGACATGTCTATTGCTAGTTCTGAAGATGTTTTAGACCAAGTGAACTTAGTTCACGTACTGGGAGAATTGCCTTCATTTTATGCCTTCATTGCTTCCTATAACAAAAGTAGTTATATAGTGTTATTCTATTTTTCAGGTTAAGAAATCTAGGTACAGGGTAATCATGAACCTTGCTCAAGTTCACAGAATGTTTTTTTAAAGATTTTCTTTATTTATTTTCTTTATTTATTCGTTGCCTCTTGCTCGCCCCCAACCAGAGACCTGGCCAGCAACCCAGGCTTGTGCCCTGACCGGGAATCAAACCAGCAACCTTTCGGTTAGCAGGCTGGCACTCAATCCACTGAACCACACCAGCCAGGGCTCAAGTTTACAGAATTTTTAACTGTCCTCTCGAGAGGACATTGACACACTGATCTTAACTACTTGTGTACACTATTAATTGACTGGGTTATGGTGTTAGTAAAAGCTTAAGCTCCTATTATAAAGAAATTTCTACTAGGCACAGAATTTACTTACCCCTTTTAGTCTAAGTGGAATAAAGAAGCACGTATGTTTGAAATTCCTTTACCATCTGGTGTTATTTTAGAAGGCCTGGTGGAATATGTTAAGATTTCATCTCTTCTCTGGAGATCAGTATTAAAGCTATACACTTGATGCCCTAAGTGATCTTTCTCTTTTCATTGCTTCTCCCCTTAACTCTGACACAGTTATTTCTAGCTGTAAGTCACTTTCACACCCAGGTGATATTTATGCATGATTACATACAATATATAGTTATTCATATATGTGAATATGAATATATGAATATATATGAATATATATGAATAACTAGGCAGATTTTAATATGGTCTAGAATCAAATTGTTGGTTCTCAAATTTAGAATCATCGGAATTAATTGGAGTGCTTATCAGGCTCCTGGGCTCGCCCCTGCAGTTTCTGAATCAGTAGGTCTGGAATGGGGTCTAAGAATTTACCAGGTGATACCAATGCTGCTGATGGAGAGACCACACTTAGAGGAGCACTGGTGTGGAAGTGTCCCATAGGGTAATTAATCACTATCCATACAATTTGGAGCAAGGTACTTTATTTCTATAAATCTCAGTTAAATTATCACAAAAATCTAATCTACTTCACAATTTTACCTTGGGAAATTTAAATCAGTCAATGTATAATACATAGCATTTCTTAAGTATTTAGATAGTCTCTTTTGGAGTGCTTTCCTTAGTGATTTATAAAAATAATCTTGCTCTCTTAGGTATCCTCTTTCTTTGTCCATTAGGTTGCATGTTCTTTTGAAACTTTGTCATTCTTATTTATTTTATTTTATTGACATATTCTAATAATGAAGATATATTTATTGATAGTCAAAATAAATATAATTTCTTATGTTTTCTGCTTTTATTTGATCACTGAAGGAAGCTTTCGCTTTAACATCAGACACACGTACACTCATATGTTCTTCTAGTTAATTTCTGTTTTAATATTTAGTATTTGATCAGTAGGATGATACATATGTAATGTGGTAGGTGTGTTTGTTGTGTGTTTATGAGAAAGAACCCAAACCTAAACCAAATCCTAACTAGATTGATTCATGTCCCAGAGTAAGGATTTGACAGAAGAAAACCTGCACTCATTTCTGCCAAAAAGAAATAGTACTTACTGTAGTCCTTACCATTTTTCTACAAATGATATTTAATCAAGAATTACAGGGCACACTTAAAAAAAAAGGAAGAAAAGAAAAACAAGTCACTGTCAACAGATAAACTATTTGTTGAAGCTTAGCAATGGCCATGATAGTAAAGCTATTACACAGAGATTTAAAATAACTATGAATAACATTTTTAAAATGTAGTGTAAACATGAGTAAACAGAGGAGGTATTTTATCAGTGATATGAAACTATAGAGAGAGCTAAATATAAACGATAGATATGATGCAAGTCTGAAAACAGTGGAATGACATCTATAAAGTACCGAAAGAAAAAAAAAACTGTAATAAGGATTCTATACCCAGTAAAATTTTATCTAAGACAAAGTCAAAGGAAAGATTTCTTTCAAATAAACAAAATATGAGTTAATGTATTTCCAGAAGGCTGCACTATAAGATATGCAAAAGAATGTTCTTAGGACAGAAACAGCAGGATTTCAGATTAAAATCTTGATCTGTGCAAAGAAGTAAAGAGTGGCAGAAATGGTTAAAATAAAAATAAATAGAAAAAACATTATTTATTTTAATTGCTTCAAATTTATTAACACAAAAGAAGTAATAACATACTATGGGGTCCATACAGTATTTAGAATTAAAATGCATTACAAGAATAACATAAATTATGGGAGAGCAGAAAAGAACACATTTTTGAACATTATACATGAAGTTCTATATCACAGATTTATATTTACATATTTATGCATACTTCCATATGTTTAAATATATATATATATTGTACATATACCACTATGACATATATGTTTCATGATTTTAGCATTTCTTATATACTTATGTGCTTTTTGTTGAAAATTTTTTCTAAGAGATGTATGATAAATTCTTTAATTATATGACATCTTATTGTTTTTATTTAATTTTCAATAGATTTCATTCACTTTTAAGTTGATATTTTATTCTATTTTTGTCATTGAATAAACTGACGTTTGAATATTATACATGCCATTTTTTATTTTTCAGTTATTTATATCTTGCATTTAGAAATCTATGCTTAGTTTTCTATATCACTTTAATAAGTATATTAATATGTATGTTTTTCCTCAAGTAAGCAAGAACTTTCACTCCTAATAACTTCTTACCTGCTTTTGGTTCTGCTCCTAATAATAGTCTCTAAAAGATAAATTCTGCATTATTATGGTTGTTATTTTTATATTTTAAAAAATCAGGTCTTATTTCAGCAATAATAAATTTTCCAAATTAGTAACACCACTCTGTAATAATATCTTAAAAGTTATTTTTAGAACTGCATGTTTCCAATACTTACATTTCTAAATAAATTTTTATGTAAGTTAAGTTCCTTAGACTGTATTTATCACTTGTTTTTTAGTAGTTATTTTTCTGGATATAAAATGCTAGTTTCCATGTTATACTGCTTCAGTATTTCAAATGTATGCCCATATCTCTGGCTTTATTACTGCTGTTTAGGAATCTTATTTCAGTAAGATTATTTCCTAGTAAGAAATTCTTTTGAAAAGATTTTCAAACTATATTACAAAGGGTTTGTGGGGGTTTTTTTTTCTTCATTTTTTCTTGTATATTATGTTTTATAGCTTATGGAACTTTTTTGCATCTTAGTCTTCCTTTCATTTTGTGACATTTTCAGTTATGATTTCTTTAGTTATTTCCTATCCTTTACATTTTTTTCTTTCTTTCAGGAACTCTGGTCATGCATATTGACATTTCTATTTCTAGTTATGCTTTTAATTCTTTTATTTTCTTTAATTTTATCTGATCCATTTTGGGGCAAATTCATTAACTTGATTTTTTAGTCCACACATTTTGTCATTTGGCTCTGTCATTTGACTATTCAAACTATATATTAAATTCTTTATGTCAATAGTTATTTCATTTAAATGCCTAGATCTCCTCTTATATTGTCTTTAAAGTTACCTGATGCTGTTTTATGTTTTATTTTTCTTTAAGGATATAGTCTGTTTTAAAATTCTGGCTTTTCTGCACCACTAAGTCTACATTTTCTGCACTAGGTTGTTCAGTGTGCTCTCCAATTTGTAAAACCTTTGTGATCTGGAGTTGCCTCCTTAACTTACTTTATGACTTCATACTGCCCTGGAAGTCTCAGCTACCTATTGTATGCTTTGTATATAATTAGCTGCATGCTTTCTAGCTCTGTGATATAAAGCTTTGTGATATACCAGATGTTGAACTGTGGCTAAGAGGGCAGAACTTAAACTTCGAATTTGTCCCTTTTAGGAGAACTTAGGAAATAAAGAGGTGGGAGATGGGGAATCTCATAGTAAAGACCTATTGTTATAGAGTATGTTTTACCTCTTCTCTTTTATACCCCATCAGGTGGAAGTTCCTCGGGCAACTTCCTAGTGCTTCTGCCCTGACTATCGTTCTTTCCAAAATAATTTCCTTTGAGTTTTAACGTTCTAATAATTACCTAGCACATGGTGCAGCTGAGTGATTGAAGGAGGAGGCCCTCAGAGGCTGGTGTCTGTACGTATTTTAGGAGCATTCTTTCCAGCTGGGTGTGAGGATGGATGGGTGTTATTATGCAGCTCCAGCAATAGTGAACTAGCGTGGCTGCTTGTTCTATGGTAGGATGAGACTAGCAGTGTCCAAACACTGAAGGACAGTGAAAAGGTCTCAAGTAGCAAGTTCTTCGCCAGCTTATCCTCTGCTCTCGGCACCTAGTGGCTTTCTACTAGATGTCATCGTCGTGGTAGTGTGTACTCTGGAACACACCTTACTCCTGTCTTTTCCTTGAGGGTTTTCAAACTAGTGTGTGACTTATATGTTAATGAAGGTTTTACATACATATTTTTTAAGTTTGCTGTTGAAGATTTTATGTATTCGGGCACTTTATTATTTTTATAATCAATGAAGAAAAACTTTCTTAATTTTCTGGGAAGAATGACGAAAGACAAAAGATAAACATTGTTAGTGAGATTTTTTTCCAAACATACGCACAATTCTAACATTCATGCTACTATGAAGAGCAATTATACTGGTAAACATAAGTTGTAAATCTGAAGCGATTGTCCATAATAAAATCATGAATAACTTTTAGTTTGGGCAAATGGAATTTCTAAACCATTTTCTTTTAAAACATTACAAATAGCATTTTTCAATTCAAAATTACAGGCTATATATCTAATGTCTTTAACTTTTTAACTATATTAACTACCTAATTGTACTTATTAATTTAATCTTAATGAAAATTTTAGGTTCTTATCAAGATTTGAATTATTTTTATGTATAATACTATCTTTATTCTATATCCTTAATAATGCCTTTTGAAATTTTCTCTGAATAATCAAAAAGAATTTGTTTCTGAAGAAAAAGATATAAGATTTAATATAAAATCAGACAATTATGAAATGAGATCCTCTTATATGCTTCTTAGCTTGACTAAGATATATTGCTGTTTAATTGAGGTTTTGAACTTATTTAACTTTTGAAAATCTTTACATGTATATATTATATTTCAAATTATCTCTGCATGTGTTTAAAGGGTGTTCCTTTTTAATGCACAAAATTTATCTTGTCCTCACTTATGAAAACATGATCATGTTCATGCAAATTATAATAGCACAGTTTTTACTAAAAATATTTTACAAATAATCATTGCTTGTGACTTTGTTATGATTTTTCCCTATTAATTTAAATAGTAATAAGTTGGTGGAGTTAAGAGGAGAATTGACTTCTTTCCTTTTTAATATTTAGAAAAAGATTTATTACATCTTGTGGATGTGGCCTATTCATGACTACTTCTCAATGGGAGGGAAAATAAAAAACAAGAATCGTCATCTCCCACAGAGATATGCTAAATGAAAGGTGGTAAGAGATGGAGAAAAGAATGTGAAGGATTAAAAATAATGCTTGGCTGTGAATGTTTTCTTTCTATTTTTGTTTATTCTTTTTGAATTATGTTCATATTATTTGGATATCAAGTTTTCTTATGGGTGGCAAGGAAGTCAAATTGTATTTTACATAAATAAAAGAAAACATAGAAAAAAGGCAGCGAAAACATGGCTCTGGGATAATATACTAAGCTTGTTTGTTTGTGAGATTTGAGAGCTTTGTAATTTAGAAAGCTCCTTGTGATGTATTAATTAAGTGAAAACAGGAATGTATTGTGTCCAAACAGTGCATATATTGAGAGGGTGCAATGTGCTGGGAGGGCCTAAGCAGGCAGTTGTGTTGTGAAATCACAATGAAAAGATTTGGGAGGAAAACGGCTTTCCAAAAATTGCACCTTTTGCTGTGTCAGTGACATAAAATTGATGGAGTCGGGTGGAATAATGACTTCAAACTTTAATCCTTCCTCTCTTCAGACAGGCAGCATCTTGAGGTGCTCATTAGGGCTTATTTGGAAAGAAGATTTAGCAACTTCCATTTTTTTATCTTACACAAAATTGCTGAGTATTTTGATATATACATGATTATACTGCTAAGGAGTTCTCCAGAGCTGGTAAATCTGTGAGGAAGCTGGGCAGATCACAGGGCCTGCACTCCAGGAGTGAAGTGCATGGTAAGCACTATGTCAGCTCTGACTGGGCCCACTGCATAGTTGAACTTCAAAGGCGACACCCTCAGGTTTGATCCACCAGCCTTCTCCACACTACCTTGCAGCCAAAAGCTTTATTTTATAAAAGCTGTGATTCTAGGCTTCTAGACACTTCTGAGGCCATGACTTTTAGAGGAATGTCACCATAAATATTGTCACGTAAAGGAGAACAAAGACAATGATTTCCACCTGTGTGTATGCATTAGTAGTAGATGAAAGCTTTCAGATCCACCTTAAGGAAAATTACTATTTGTCATTTTTAATGTTTCCCCAGAGAATAAGATTTTGTTTTGTATCTGCAGCATTTGTGAGAAAGGTACATATGTGACAATGGCATTTCCTGAGCTAATAAAGAGTGCATAGCTGTTAAATAAGTCACCACCCTATCAAAGCTTCAATAATGAACAACTGGATGGTTCATCCTGATGACTTCCCTTATATTTCAGTTTTAACTAGCATTGCACATTGATATTTGAATAAGAAATCCACTCTTTGTGTATATACATGCATACCACTTATACATGATTCTTTAATACTCTAAAAATGATCCTCATGCTGTACCATCATGCTGTAGCATTTTAAGATTAAAAACACCAAGAACAGAGATATATTTAGCATTAAAAGGTATGAAACTAGATGAAAAAGAGATCAAGGAAAGGCCCTAAAAAACTGGCTGTCAAAATTTAAAAATAAGCAGGTTTTAAATGGTTGTTTGTGCTTCCAGACCAGCAGCAGAATTCCCTTTGTCTCAGACCTTTACACTGAACCTGCCCAGGAGAGAAGGAATGGAAGTTTCAGAAGTTATCCTTCTGTGAGGAAGTGGCCTAGCTGACCTAATTGTGGGGTCTTTTTCTCTTTTTCTTTATCTCTTCTACCACTTGGAGGAAAGCTGCATGGGAAGCAAAAATTCCTATTCTCACTATGTTTTACACATTGTCAGAATTTATTAACACAGTATTTTCAGAAGAATGACAGGGTTATTAGACATTTCATGGCAGAAACTCAAAAACAATTTCACATTTTCTTTGGTCAAAAGTTGTAAAATTTTCAAGAATCACAGAAGCAAAAAGGGTCTTCCAATGCATATGTTAAATGCAAATCTGCCAATATGATAGAACTTGAGCTTGAGAGAGAAAAAATGGAGAGTCAAATGTATAAAGTCATATTATGCATTAGCATGTGTGGGGTAGATGCTATTATAATTTATGATAAACCAAGGAACACAAAAATGTATGAATAGTTCATTTTTATTTGGAAGGCCTACCCTATGCACACACCATATGGAACATGATCTGTGTCTATCGTGTTCCAGAGAAATCAGTTAAACATTTCAAAAATAAAAAGAAAATTTTAAAATGCCATTAGTAGATTGATAGTTTCTTTTTTTCCTTTGGTATACAAAAGACTGGTTTAACCTCTTTTTTTCTAATTTTGACAGATAGTTTCATTGAATCAATTTGATTGACATGTATAAAGTTAAGCACCATGGATAAAAGTAAAATATTCTATTGTCATGCTTATAATGTAAATTAAAGAGTTTTCATAATTTAAACAAAAGCTATTGTATTTCTTCAATTGAAAGATTATGTATAGCTTAAGTTTTACAATTTGGTTTTTATTTTATTTTCATTTTATCCCCAGGTTGCTATGTGTTTATGGTGAAACTTTTTTTGAACATTGTATTCTCTGGATTCAAATATATTGCTTTTAAAAAATATGAAAAAAATTAATCTGTAGAACAATGAAAGAAGTTGAAAATAGACAAAACACAGGTTACTGTTCAGCTTGTTTGGGAAAGGAGGAAATACTCATTATATAGATGTATATTTACATTTATATTGACATATTTGCCCAGGTAGTTAATTACATAATTCAGTAAACATTTAGTAAGTACCTATAATCTTGACCATATGTCTAAACATTTTGACAAATACCAGAAACACAAAGATAAATGTGACGTAGCCTCTGTCATTAAGAAGTATGAGACATACAGAAGGAGGAAGACATAAAAAATATTTGTGGAAAGGAGTCAGGACAGTATGACATGAGCCTGTGTACCTTACAGTGAGGTGGCAGCAGGGGTGCGAGCAAATCCTCCAGGGCTGGTAAGAGATGGAGAAGATCAGAGAAGATTCAATGATGAGGATTTTGTTTGTTTGTTTGTTTTTGAATTGAAATATATGTAAATGTATGACAGGAGAAGAGAAGGGCATGACAGAGAAAGTCAAGTTAGTTTTATCATTATGGTATAGAGAATAAGAACATAGTTTCAAACTATAGGTGAGATAAAAAACATATATAGAGAGAAAATCTCGATATAGAATGATTGCTGGTTTATACTTGCAGTTAAAACCAATCATATGACAAATTTACAGAATAATTGATTTTCTCTTGGTATCTAAATTGTAGCAATGCTGCTCATACTCACCATTTATACCAGGCACCCAGAATTTCATGGTACCACCCAGGCAATACTCTGTCAGTCTCCTTCAGATCTGCTTGTGTTTTGATTCTCAGCCCAACCCATCTCTTTTACTTTGTGCTCCATTGCTTCTCACTTAGTGGTTGATGAAAAGCAATCTGATAAGCTAACTCTTACTAAGGTTTAATTACTTAACAGCTTGATTATTAAATCTCCAAGGGTATTTGAATTTTGAATAGAAGACTCTGAGATGTTAAAAGTCTTAATTCAATAGAATTAATTAGTGGATTTTTTTTTAGTTGGAAGACATTTGATTGGGGCAGGAAAGATGACAGAGAAAAATAATTTAGTAATACTTCTTATTTATAAGAAACTACAAGCTCAACTAGAAATAGTATTATTTTGGAGTTAAAATCCTACATGTGCCATTATCTCTCCATAAATTATTACATTTGGCAAATCACATTATCTTTGAATCTCTATTTTCTCATCCTTATAATAAAGGCAATAACAGCATGCTACCAAAGTTTGGTAGGATCATATGAAAAGTAGGTAGACTTTTTTTTGTAAAGTCTAAATGCATAATGTTATCTTATTCACAAAAATTTAGATCTATATGCATTAAAATGATTTTTTATTCCTAAATTTGTCTTGAGTCAGTCAAGTACCTGTAAGGACAGCCACAAGCAAGTAGACTGAATTTTTAATTAATAAAGTTTATGTTGTGCATGTATATATGAGCTTACTAAATATATTATTCATTATTATTTTTTAAAAAAATCAATGAAACATGAAAAGAGAAATCTATGAGCAATAAAAATTATATGATGATATATTATGGATTTAAGAGTGGTTCTAAGAAGAATGATGAAAAATTGATTGATTGATTATAACCATGAAAGTAAATGAAATGGAAATTCATGTTGTTTACAGAATCAAAAGATATAGATGTAAAAATATATCTTAGCATGCCTGGTACAATTAACCTATAGCAACAATAAAAGTAATTATTTCAATCTTATTTTTAAGAGTGGGACAGAAGAATTCAGCATCAATGCATAATTAGATATAATAAAGTAACACAATCTATTAGACTTTGGGAGTACCTATAAAAATGTAACATGTATATATGATGCAATAGTTATTTTTAACTGTGTTTTAACTAGTTTTTTAAAAGTTATTATTATTATTTTAACAAGCAAAAGTGTATTTAGAAAGTCACAGAGGTAGAAGTGAGCCAGCAGGGCTGCATGGACTCAGGAAACAAGTCACAGAGGCAAAAGAAAGGACATGGGAGCTTAGGAGAAAAAGGCAGAGAAAACCTACCTGGGGGAAGATACCAGGAAAGGCATGGGCATGCTCCGGAAGGAATACATACGGAATCTTCATTTTAATAATGATTATTTGGAGACAACTGAATATCTATCTCTAGAAAGATATTTAAAGTTAAAGTCTTGAAGTTTAAAATGGAGGAATGTGACAGGTAAAGTGTGAATCCCAAGAAGGGAAAGTGATGTCGAAAAGAGCAGGTACCTAGCAGAAGAGCTCATTGTTTTGAGGCAGAGGAGACTGCTGTGAGAGCATTGAAAAAAATGAATGCAATTGAGTATGTCCATAAATAACAATAAGGAAATGATGGAAGATGGGAGGGAAAAAAGAGAAAATTGGATAAATGTTTTTATTAATAAAAAAGGGGATTCGTGGTGTCTGGATTCAATAAACTTGAGCTCTATTCCAAAAAATGATGTCATGTTTTTCAGGTATGTGTGTTGGTAACATTTTGATATGTTACTAAGATACATTGTGACTTGGTTGCCTGATTTGTTAGACTGGTAGATCAAATAAATGTCTCACACATCCTATATGTTTATGCAAATAGGCATTTAGTCAAATCTCTAAGATTCTTGAGGGTCACCAGAGGAGTAGAGTCTTTGTTAAGTGATTTTGCTAATCACTTAGAAAACTTCTTTGGAATGTGAACAGAGGACACAGAGATTCAGCTAGTAGAATAGGCAGAAATATTTAAAATTGTTACTCTTCAAATATGTAGAGTCTCCATGCTTGAAATGAGTAATAGACTAAGATTTGGTGGAGAAAGTTATTAGATTTTTTAATCAAATTTTGATTCAAAAGAGAAAGAATCAAATGTTGAGCAAATATGTGGATAAGTATTAAGGAGAAGATCTGGTGACTCAATTACATGTTTTAGGGATTGAAATTTTCATTTTTGACCAGCTTTTAATGATCTTTAACTTAGACTGGACACAAGGAAAAAAATACACAGCATACTTGTCACTAGGCTCCCATTCTCAAACTGTGGCATATATTCTCAGTCAGCCCAGGGTTCTTCCTTAGTGGACTGATAGATAGCCTTCAATCTATACTTTATTTTTTAATCCTCACCCAAGGTTATGCTTATTGATTTTAAATAGAGGAAGGAAGAGAGGAGAAAGAGAGAGAAACAGAGCGAAAAAAACATTGATGTGAGAGAGAAATATTGATCAGTTGCCTCCAGTACAAGTCCTGACCAGTGATTGAACCCACAGCCTAGGTATGTGCCCTGAGTGGGAATGTAACCCACAATCTTTATGGTGTATGGGTTGAACTCCAACCAACTGAACCACCCAGCCAGGGCAATCTGTAATCTTTATAGTGTCCTTTAATGTACATTTTACATAGCCATTCCTACCAGATGATATTTGAAGCTTTATATATTCTATTAATATCTCATGATATTAATGTTAGAATTATATTTTATCATGTACAATAGAGGACATTATGGCCTCCATTTATTTATATAAAAATAAAGGGGTTCAATGTTCAACCAACTTTGTAATGCCTATTTTTATAACAAATGATGTTGATATAATCCTCAAATCTCAACAGAATCACCAGACTGCATATTTTGTAGACAAATCAAAGCTAAAACAATGTGTTTTTACATTTTGCAATACAACATAAAGCCTAATAATAAGATCTGAATTCTACAAATACTAGACAGATCTGCAAGTATAACATTCTTCTCTCCTAGCGAACATCCTGTGAATTCATAAATATTTACATATTACAAGTTATAATTATGTAGCACTGGGGAAAAGGGAAATGTAACTGTATATTTATATCTACAAGAATATAAAAGAACATCCATAAATTACCAATGTGCATTGTTCTAAGAAGGGTACCTACTGAGCTTTTGTTTCTTAAGGCCAATACATAAGACAAGTTTCCACATCACCCCCTCAGTGGAATAAAAATTATAATTGTAAGTTTGAATGACTACTGATTGCTTATTATAGTTTCTATTAATAGTTGTAAATGATTATGTATGAGCACATCATTGTAGGTATTTGATAATGTAGAAGAGAAAGTTTGTATTGCTACAGGGATAATTCTCCTTAGAAACTGACAAGCATGTTTATAAAAAATACTGCAAAGTATGTATTTGCCTTAAAACAATTACCAAAAATAGTGCAGTTAAGTGTTATCTTGTATTAGTTGGCTTTCCATGGTAAATTCTATATCATAGATTAGTCTGAACACTAATAAAGTTCTGCTAAATAGAATAGGGTTTAAGTTTAGAAATATGTTTTGCAGATCTTAGTTTTGAGTTATCCCAAAGTTTTAAAAAAATAAAAACTGGGAAATGCTTTCTACACTTTTGCATTGCGTTTTCAAAAAAATTATCATTATTTACATTCTTTTCTATTATTCTCATGATCTTCTTTTGTTACTACTTTTATACAAAATATTCCAACAGTTTTATTACTTCATGACTACACTGTTATATGTATCTCTGCAGGTACATTTATATATGAGAGCAAATTTATATTTAATAGTCTAATTTCTGAGATTGACAGCCCTTATGTAGCAGTGACCTCCAGTTGTCTGATCAAATTTTGGGTTACTTACTAGCTATAATCAAATATATTCTCATCTCTTATTTGAACAAATCATACAGAAATTGAATACAATTTTTTATGAACACTAGCAATATGTTCACTTCTCTGATAATTTTGACATTAAAATTCCATCTTAATAATCCCATCCTTCAGGCTTTGCAGACTCTTAAGGTATTAAAGCAAAAATTATCCTAAGCAGTTAGATTATAATGTATTTAAAGATTAGACATTTCATGTTGAATATTAACTGCTCCACTTCCCAGTAAAAGAAGACTATGCTGATTTTCTTCCATAAGTTATACAATTCAAAGGCCAGCTATCCAAGTTCCAAACTATGTTATAGGAAAACATACTTTAAAATGGCCCTGAATGCTACATAGACTTTTAAAGACATATGTGATGAATGGCATATTTAGGTAAGTTAGAAAGATTTACAACAAATACTTAATTTTATTTCACAATAAAATATATAGTTTTGTTTTTAAAAATATTGACTACAGCAAATGCTTTACAGATAGTAAAATAGTTAACTATGATAGTTAAATTTTCTAACTTAAAAAGTAAGTATGATCCTTGACCCCAGCTAATAAGTAAGTCATTTATTTACTGAGTATACCCTTTATTATGTGGAATCAGAAAAATTAAAGAAAAAGTAAATTAGCAGATGAGAAAATGACCTAATGTATTGTTTATCTGGCTGAAAAGGACAATATGATATTATCTATTATGGTATTCTATCCTGGAGAGTCTACATGTGATTTTTTCATAAGAATGAAAGACTGTCCTATTTTTAAATTGATCTCAAGAAAAAAATTTTTGAGCTAATTTATGCATTTCAAAAGTAAAATAATAAATATTTTCTAAACCGTTTTCTTTTCTTATGGCCATGTTTCCAATAGCATATAAACCTTCAGTATGATAAACCTTTACTCATATACAATTTAAAGAAAGTAAGTGCTGTAAACTACATGTTTGCTCCTTGCCCCCTTCCCCAAATCTGTGCATTGAAACCTTGTCCCACTGTGATGAGATTTGGAGGTGGGGCCTTTAGGAGACGATTAGGTCATGAGAGTGGAAGAATGAGGTCAGTGCCCTTAAGAAGAGACCCCAAAGAGCTGAATATGCTGAAGCCTTGATCTCATGCAGTCTCCGGAATGTGAGCAATATTTTTCTTTGTTTATAAGCCATCCAATACATGGCATTATTTTACAGTAGCCCAAATGGACTAAGACAATAAACTTGAAAATTAATAAAAAACATATCTCCAATAGCTTAGTCCTGCTTCTATCACTGCTGATCAAAGAAGAGGAATGATAACTTAAAAATGAGCAGAAATATCCATAATGCATACCCTTTTGCATAGTATATTAGAATAACATTATCTGAATTTGTACCCGTTAGTAAATAAATTCTACTCACTAAGCTCCATTTCCCACTCAAATAAGATAATGATTCCAAATGTTTTTGTGTGTGTGCATGTGTGTGACAAATTGATAATGTGAAATTATTTTATGTTATAATGATTTTAATTCATGTGAACTGTTAATTACATTATCTTCGTTGGGGCTCCAGCAGAAGTACATTCTTAAGACTACATTTACAGTGTAGCTTGTTTAGGTGGGAGGTTGTGAGGCGAAGCACCTGCGTGAGAATAAACACTGCAGAGCAGGAGGAGAGATGTCGTTTTCTGCTTCCACATTGCAAACCACTCCTCAATTCTCGGGTTACAAGGACAACCACTTATTATATCTCATATTTCTGTGTTGACTGACACCAGCATCTTGGTCTCGCTTGAGACTTCTGACAGACTGCAGTCAACAGCGACTTCTTCTGGGTTAGCAGGACCACTGGATATTAGGAGCTGGCTTGTTGTCTCTGTAATCTTGGAGACTCTTATTTTTTATCTGACCTCTCCACACGATGTCTCAATATGATGTTTCCAGCAGTAGTATAGTCAGCTATGTCGCATGGCATCTCAGGATTTCCAGAAGTGCAAAAAAGGAAGCGAAAGAGTCACTGTAACATAGGCTTCAAAATGCAGTTTCACTCCCATTGTTAGAAGTGGGGGTGTTTTGGAGCCTGGTAGCCACAAGAAGTAAGTCAATAAATTGTAGGTGAATGGAGAGGTTTACTTTGGGTGATAGGCTGAATCCTCCTGGAGACAGCTGGGATATCTGTAGAACCACCTTAGAATTACCTCACTTGAGAGGTATAGAAGCTGAGATACCTACCAACTCCTACCTGACATTGTGAAAGGGGTGTTTTTGCAGGACAACTTCCTGTCTGAGAGGTAGGCCTGCCAGATGTGTAGGTAGATTTGTAGCCCATGCCAGAGAAACTCCCCGAAAAAGGAGTTGCAGGAAATTTCAGTAAGTTGACAGAAGGCATGGGGATACATAGTTCTAAGGGAATAAGGAATAAAGGTATAAAACATATTTGTATAGTTTACAAATATAGCAAAATGAACACTCAGCCCAAGGAATAAACTTCATTAGTATCTTAAATGTCCTTTTGTTTCTGTATTCATAATTTCCTCTTGTCCCCGAATAGCCACTATGATAAATTTTGTTTTAATCATTTCCTTGCTTTAAAATATGTTTCTCCTATGAAGTTAGCTGGTAAAAGTTACATTGCTTAAATTTATTTATTTTGCAAATACATATATTTGAACAAATACTATGCATACTTTCTGAACACAGCTGTTTATTGTGCATTGTTTTTCTTATTTACGTTTATGCTTAAAACTAAAGTTTTTTTTTTTTGTTTATTTGTACTGTAGCATTTCGTTATATAAATATACCATATTAAATTCATTTAATTGCTGAACAATGGCTTTCCTGGATGCCACAGAAAACAGAAAAGCATGTATTCTATTGTTTTATTTGGGGCTAGCATGTAATCCCATGGACAGTACCAATGAGGACAAAGAAAAGTGAGACGGGGGGAACATAAGCAAATGAAGTGGGATAATACTGAGCAGAACTGCAGAAGGAAAGTCATTCAGGATATCTCTAGATGTGCTGAAATTCTCCGCTGCACCTCAGAATGTCTTGATGGGGAATGGAATAGGAGAAACAAATAATATGCCTACTCCTTCCTTTGCCTTTGTTCGAGTTTACCTCAAAAGGCACTAAATTGCATAGGCCTTCTGAGTTGGGTTGCCAGCTTCCTATAGAAAGATGCAAGGAAGCCAGATTTCAAGCACTGTGATGCCAGTATTCATAGATGTCCAGAAGGAGGTTTAGGACCCTAACCCCTTACGGGTTCTTATGTGCTCGGCTTTGATACTAGAGATTTCATATCACGTTGTTAAATAAATGCTTATAGCAGGTGTTTAATAGATAACATAAAGTTAGAGGATTTCCAGTGCATTTATAACTTGTTAAAAATCGATCATGATTCTCTGTTCAACATTATTGAAAATTTTATCTATTAAGATATTATATGACTTATCTCAAAATGAATTACATTATTATACCATTAGCTACTGAAACAACCCTGAATTTTTTAGGTAGAGACAATTTGGATATGATGCATTCCACTTTTAATGCACACTTGCACTGGGATTGCCAATATTTTAAGATCACTGCTTTCCTGTTTATGACTGGAGTTATTTTGTCACTTTATTTATTGCTCTATATCTGAACTGGGGTCAAATTGAGTTAGACTCATACAACTGAGTTGAGCTATTTTTTCTATCCCTAGAAAAATTGATAGAACTCATTTATAATTTTGTCTATGCCTCAGTGTTTTCTTATGGGAAGATTTTTTTAAACTACTGATTTAATTGATTTAATAGATATGTGAATGCTCAGGTTTGTATTCTCAGTATTTTTATATATTTTATTCTTATAAATTATTATTCATCCTACTTTTATTTTTGTTGTGTAAGCCAGGAATGTTCAACACACAGCTCATGGGCTGCATGCCACCCAGGATGGTAATAAATGTGGCCCAACACAATATTGTAAATTTATTTAAAACCTATTTTTTGCTCATCGGACTTTGTGTCTGTGTATTTAATGTGTGGCCCAAGACAACTTTTCTTCCAGTGTGGCCCAGGGATGCCAAAAGTTTGGACACTACTGTCCCTTGTATTATCAAATTTATCTGCATTCTCTGTAGTTATAAAATATCCTTATTGTGAATATTATTTATTTTTCTTCTGTTTTCTTTACTAATATAATAAAGTTTGATATTTAATTTTTTGAAGAATCATTTTTCACTATTAACTAATTTTTATATTTTGTTTTCTGTTTCATTAAATTGTGAAATGAAAATAATTTCACAGTTTTCTACTCTTTAATCTATTTGTGCACATTTTATTCTGTTGCTTATTTCAAAATTTCTTAAAAATTCAATGCTTTGTTATTTTCTGAATATTTAATATTTTCTATTCTAAGGTTTTAAGACAATAAATTTTTATGTCACATCTGTTCTAGCTGTATCTCATTAATTTTAATCATAGTGGCTTGTAATTGTTAGTTAACAGTAATTTCTAAGTATATTATTGTTCTTATTAAATCATAATTTAAAATTTTTTCCCTAATATGTTTTTTTATTTTAAATTTTTAGCTTGATGCCATTGTAATCAAATAAGGTGCTCTGCATGTCAATCAGTTTAAATTTATAAGTAAAGCATATGTTTCCTCTTATATTATTTCACATGTATGATATTAGTATGTATGATCCAATGTTTGATACTTTGATCTGTGAACCTCCATTTTATGATACATACTCATTATCCTATTCACCTCTATTGTATTCTTTAGTCACTTAAGTCAGTTTGTCTAATTAATTAGTGTGGAATTATGTTCAATGCAATGATAATAGTAAAGGATTCCATTTCACCTTATAATTATATCAATTTCTATTTTATACATTTTAAAGTTACATTATACATATAATTTAAAATTAGTATAACATCTATTAAATTAAAATGTTATCATTATGTAAGTTTCCTCAATCTTTTATAATGGTTTTTGCCATGACTCAATTTTGTATGGTATTAATAATGATTCTCATCTTTTTAGTAATTGACTGACCTATGTTTATTAATGCTTTTAACCTAAGTCATTCTATATTATCTTTTAGGTGTATCAAGCTTTCTTTTTTTACTGGGATGCTTATCCCATTTATATTACCTTTGATTATTGATATGTCTGGATTAAATTACATCAAATACTATGTATCTTTTATTTGTCTTGTGTTTGTGCTTCTTTTTGACCCCTAGCTGCTTTTTGGGGGGAGAGGCATCTCTTCTGAACATTTTTTATTTTCATTTAACTTTTCCTTTACTTTTTAGAAGTTATATAGTCTATATTTTAGTTCCCAGTTATTTGATAGTCACACCTAACCAAATTTAAAATTAATCGATATGTCTATGTGGTTAAGTCAGGTTTCTCCAGAGAAATAGAACCAATAAAATATATAAATATATTTATCAAATGTGTAATATATATGATATCTGTATATATGTGTATGTGTTTGTATGCATATGTGTACATGTATATACTTGTGTGTGTGTGTAAAGACATTAACATTTATTATACAAAAATTGGCTCCTCTGATTACATAGGCTGAAAAGTCATAAGACCTGCAGATGACAAGATAGAGACTCAGGACAGCCAGTAGTGCTGTTTTAATCTGTGTTCAAAAGCCTGAGATCCAGAGTAGCCAATGACATGTGAGTCCAAGTGAAAAGGCTGGGGAAGATATGGTCCCAGTTCAAAGACACTCAGGCAGAGAGAAAACTCTTTATTACTCAACCTTTGTTGTCATCAGGCCTTCAACAGACTGAGTGAGTCCCACCCATATTAAGTAGGGCAATACTCTTTGCTTTACTCAGCCAACAATTCAAATGTTAATCTCATTTAGAAACAGTTTCACAGGTCTAACCAGAATAATATCTAACCAAATACTTGGCACCTCATGGCCCAATCAAGTTGATCTATAGACTAGCCATCCCATTACCTTTACCTGAACAATACAAGTCACTTAGAGTACTTTAGTAGAATCATCTAACTTCAAAAACATGTTACTCCTGTTGGCAATCCCTCTGTTTTTTTTTTTTTTTGTTTACCCTCACATCAGATATTGTTGTAATTGTTTTGTGTTGTCAAACTTTGCTCAAATTTATCCATACATTTACCAATAACAGCATTCATTCTTTCTTATTTGACCTGGATTTTTGTCCATGATGTCTCTTTTCAAATCACTTTAGGGAAATTCTTTTGGTTGTCAGTTGGTTTTTGTTTTGTGTTTTATACTTTTATTATGTACCTGTTCTTTAAAATCAGTTTTTTCTAGGTATTTAGTTAGAGATGGCTCAGGTTTTATTTTTGTATCACATAGTTCCTTTTTTTTTTTGCTCTCAGCATAATAAAATGATGACCATCAATTTAAATATCATTTTGTTTTTCACTCTGACTCTCTTAAAAATTTTTACTAGTAGTGGTAATAGTGTTTTAAGAACCATCTAAGTTTATTTAATGGTCACTATTTAGGTGTGAATTTCTTTCATTTATCTTACTTGGGTTCCATTTGAATTTGAATTTCTAAATATGCGGGTTTGTGTATTTCACAATTTATGCACAATTATAGTCCCAATTACTTTAGATATTGCCTCTTGCCTCTAGTTATCACTCTTTAATGGAAATCCAGGAACGTAAATGTTAGAACCATCTCATTCTGTCCTCCATGTCTCTTAGATTCTTCCTCCCTCCCTCTCTCTCTCTCTCTCTGTCTCTCTCTCTCTCTGTTTCTGCCCCAATCCCTGCCATTCCAGCTAATTTTCACTCTTTTTTCACTGGATTTATTTTGTTCCTTGAGTAGTTAAAATTAATTTTAATGATTTTTCTTTTGTAAAAAAAATATTTTTATTTCTGCCTTTTATGCCTACATTATGAAAATTTTAAGCTTCTATGTCAATTTTTTTAGATATATCTTTTATATAATTGTTTTACAATGTATATCAGAAAATTACAGTATCCGAAATAGTTACTGGTGTCTTTCTACTATCTGTCCTTGCTGCTGGTTGTCATTCACAATGGCCCATGTATGTGTGTATGTGTGTGTATGTATGTGATGCTTTTATTATTATTACTGGCTGGTATTTTCCTTGGCATATCTTGATAAATGTTTGTCACCTGGATTGAAATGGAGTTTTTTTATGTAATATCTATATTTCCACAATCATTCCTTTGGGAGGGGATGGGTACCACTGTCTCAAGAGCATATGAAATTAAAGTATTTACTCGAGACCTCTCAGACTATCAGTCATGAATTTAGAAACAAATTTTGAACCCAGTTTATGAATTTCAAGGGAATAGTGTTTCCTTCACACCCAGTGTCAAGTTTGGGACAGGCAACTTTTCTTATTGACCTTCTTTTCTGGGTTAAATTATTTCTCATTCATCCTTCTTATCTAGTCTTTGGGTTATGTTAGGAGATTATTATGTTAAATTTCTTAGTTTTTTTCCCCCAGGATTTATGTCTCATTTTCCATTTCTTGAGCAACCTGCAAAGTGGAAGTATAACACCTTCAGGGACTGCCAGATGCCTTCAGGATGGAATGCAACTTGGGCACATACTTATTACCCGGGATACCTACATTTACTTCACATTTTAGTTTTGTAGGGTCTTTTCTTTTATGTCAGCTCATATATGCATTTAAAGATCACATTTGTATTCATTACAAAAGCTTAGCTATTTAAATGTGGGTGGGAGTGTTACACACCAAGGTCATGTAAGAAAAGCTGGAACAACATTACTTGTTTTAACGGAAAGAGTTTAACATAAGGAATTGCTTAGACAGGTTTTGGAGTGCAGAGAAGCAGAACAGAAACACAGAAGTGATGCAGAGATAGAAACCCCTGAAAAGAGCTGCCACGCCTGGGGCTGGGGAACAAAGAGAAGATGGTGGAGAAATTCATAGGAATTGTGCTGCAGACCTGAAAGTCATCTTTGAGAAAAAAGGCTCCCTGGCTCAGAAGCTCCTGAATAAGCACCCTAGAGAGTAATAAATCCAAAACAGACCCCTAAAGAGAGGCGTTAGAAGGAGAGGGGCGGTGTAGTTAGTTCTTGTGTGTCAAAAACCTCAGAAAAGCTCTCTTCAGAAGTAGAAATCATATTTCTGAGAAGGGATTGCTGGACAACTAGTGCTAGTATTTTTGAAGAAAGGTCACATACTGGGTGTGGGAATGTGGGGAAAAAATCCTGGAGTCTAGAACTCACCATTACTGCCAATGTAACAAGCAGTGGTTGTCATCATGTTAACAGGAACAGGAAGCAATGTAGTGAGAGGTGTTTCTTCTCTCCTGTGCCAGTGTCCAGCCGCTCCTTAGCACCCCTGCTGAGAAAACCTGGTAAGACCCCACTGGGTTTGCAGAAATGGGGCTGTAGAACTTTATTCTTTAGCCCTATTATTCAGAAGGGCTGATTGGAAGCTGGAAAATATTAATCTGATAAGTAGCACTGACATAATGTTTATATATTATTGAAAAAAGACATTGATTGGTCAAATTTCTGTGGTTATTATTTTCCAAGAATATGACTAAATACATTGGTTAAATTAGTCTCATGGTGGAGAAGTTTTTAAAATTAAAAATTTTGATACACATATAATTGCCTAAAATTTTAGCTTGTAGTTCTCCATGTCACTGTTTCTCACTACTACAATATAATTTTCTCGTATCACCAACCAGGACAGAAACGTAAGCAGAAATGGAGGCACTGACTCCACAGTATTGAGTGGGAAATGCTCACAATTCCCCCACTACTCCAAAGCAGTGGTCGATGGGGAATGACTGGCCTTTGCAGAGAGAAGTCTGGGAATATCAAAGTCTCAGTGATATCATAAGCTGCTATTAGTGTGATTAGGATGTCTTGTTTATGATTGATTCATGCACACTAGTTTTCCAATAAAAATTTAATTATTTCTGACACACTTACCTTTGTTACATTTTCTGCAAATGTGTATTCTAACACAAACAAGCTTAATTTTGTATTATTTTAAATCTTTTTTTAATTAAATGGGCCTCTATTGATTACATAAAGAAAGAAATAATAGGAGAAGTTTGGTTGTTATTTGCAACTACATATTTAGTGATCAAAGATATTTTAGCACATCCCCAAGATGTTGTATTGACAAGACCATTCTGTGTGGTTTCAGTAAACCTCAAAGCCAAATGTTTTCAGTGTAGACAAAATGCTGCTTGTTATGTATAAGAACACACATCCTCCAGCATAGAAACCATTTTCTGTATTATTTTGTGTGTTGATTAGCATATATACATTCCAAGTCCAGGTGTATCTTTATGTGCCCAGCAGGAATGTTTTAAAATATTTATGAACAAACTGAAATTTATGGGAATCAGTACATATCTTAGATGCTTACTAATGAAATTAGTTTATAGACTTATATATACCTATATAAATTCATTTCATTTGCATATATGTATGCAAAAAGTCACTTTATTCTGTGAAAGACTGCCAACAGGGTACAATTTTGGAGTTTTATTTATTTAAAGTTTAATGCAATACAAAACTATTTTCTATAAATGTGAAATCATTTTATTCAACATATATTCACTGTGTAATCTATTTCAGTTTTTGCTAAGCAGGGTGTGGCATTAAATATACATTTATTGAAGTTAAAAATTAATCTTGAAAGTATAATTAGACCTTCGGAAATTGTCTTACTATAATCCTTGTTTTATATCATGCCATGTGTCAAGAAATATGCTAGTGTCCTTAAAATATTATGGTGAATTTTTTAGACTCTCAGTATTTACACACGCTAAGTCACACAGAGGAAGAATCATTGGAACTGTGGCATAGCATGTGAACTATAACTACATAAAAGCATGATTGTATTTTACTATGGGATCTTTCTATTTTGATATTTTGTAATAAATGTCAATATTTCTACAGAAACATTTCATTTTTATTACATTGAAATTACTAAAAATGATTAAAATACATCACTTTCGTATTTATTTTCATTGACATTGTTTTAGGTCATTCTATAATTCTAATGTGATTTAATCAGTAAATTTTTAATATAATGTCATGTTGATATTTAAGAAAATGAAATTATTGTGTTTTATATAATTTACATCCTATTCTTATGAGCTGTGAGTTGAGATAACCCACATCAAATCATAGCTTCCATTACTTTCAAATACTGTATAATATTTTAACTTAGAGCTCATGATGTATTAGTAAACCTACATCAAATAGCTTTGCAACCAATTTTACTACTATTTTTACTAATCTTCAAAATTTTAACTTTTATTTTTAAGGCTAAGAATATAAATTTTATTTATATCGATTTCTCTTTTGACTTTTAGAAAAATTGAATATAATAATTCAATTCAATTTATAATGTTATTTCATTTGCCAAAAACATTTCTTCATTCAAAGCCTACTTGAAGAATAGTTATTTTGTAAATTCTTTTAAATCCCTGAGCACAGATTTTCAGGAACCAATTTTTAAAACTTATTTAGCCATTCATTTTTCCTTTTTTTTGATATATTAATTTTCTATTGTTTTTTTTCTATTTTACTGTTTAGATTTTACTTTTTTATATAATTAGTGGATGAGCTCAGAAAAGAGTCTGGTACAACTCATTCTTCACTTAGTACCACGGCATCATCATTTTTGTCTCCGTCCTAGGAAAGTAGGTCTTTTTTTCATTCCAACCTCTCGAAGGGTCTGGGATGTTGGTCAGAGGGATGAGAAGAATGGACACCTTATTAATTGTTCTCACCAAAAATGGTAGATGCCTTTTTGTACTTGCCAGCAGTGTGTGATAAGCTAGTGGTGTTATGATGTTTGGTTAACTCCATTAAGAATTTGTAACAAAAACAGAATTTATTTTTCCTCCTGTGTTAGTAGAAGGCATTTCTGTTAGTCTTTTCCCTTCCTGTTCAGGTAATGCAGGGGCTACTCACGCAGGTGGACATAATAGAAAGAGCTAAAATGGTTTTCTCTAAAAATGTCCTGGATCATTTTCTAGGGCAGAAAGTAGTAATTGCCTGTGCAACTTTATGACTCAGGTGCATTAACTTTCCAAGAGAATGTCAGTGATGTCTAACACACTCACCCTCCCTCTATTCTTGGCAAACATATATGTCCTAACAAAAAAAGTTTTATTTGTTCATTGTATTACTAAAAATACTTTTTCTGATAAGTAATGATCATCTGTTTATTATATAGATAAAAGAAAAGACAACAGTATCCCAGAAATTCTGCTTTATGCTGTCATGCTTGTTATTTCATTTAATTTAAACCTCACAGCCATCTTGAATAAAATGATTTCCAAACACATTGCCATAATTAAAATTTGTGGTGTGTATGTGAATTTTGTATTTTTAAATTTACATGGTATTGATAGAATCTAATATTTTTAGGGTTGTCTGCTTTTCTAGAAACTATTGCTTTTGAAGAAACTATTATGGCTATGTGCCCATGTAATGCGTTTTTTCTTGGTTTTAACTCTCCATATATTCTCCATTTCTGCATTGCTAATATGTGTCCAATTTCACACACACACACACACACACACACACACACACTAGTTTGTGTGTGTTGGAATGTTTCTCCTATCCTTCTCTACCATTCCCCTACACGGTGACACTTTATAGAGATAAGAATAACTGCACATTCCAGTGTCAAGATATATGCCTTTTTAAGATCCTTAATAGATTCTAACTGCCCAATAATACTGAAATAGCTGTGGTCATAACACATTTTTCCCTGGATTGCAAGCACATAAGAGACATTTTTCATAAATGAGTATAGAAGTTATTACTACCTTGTGTTACACTGAACTGTATGTATATATATACCATATTTTGTGAACATAGTCTGAATGCTTAGTGAACACAGTTGAAAAATATTTTTTTTGCCTGTTCACAAAAGGAAGGATATATAACAGACGTATTAGGAAATACATTTTAAAAGCATGCTGCAATGGATGTCCAGAAATACAGGGGTGAGAAACATTCATCTGATCTTGTCTAAAACATAAGAAAGGGAGGATCTCTTTCAAAATTCTTTAGAGAGCTTATTGGACCCTATAACTCTGTGCCCCCATAATCATGGACTCCCAGTCCAAACAGTTTTTCTGGAAGAATTCTGCGATGCACATTATTAGATTTTTTTAAATTTCCCTTTATCCTCACAATAGGGAAATGAGAAAAAATGTCGGCAGTGTTTTCAGTCAACATCCACTTACATAGTTACATCTTTTAGACTCCAAGCTCCTTGAAGCAAGGAGAGTTTTTTTCTTTCCAACTTGGTTTTGTGCTGCACAAGAAGCTTTTGTTGAATTAATGGCTAAGTGAAAGGTGCATCACAGTGTGTTTAATACCGTTTAATGTGTGTTTAATGCAAATGTATTTATGCATTTATTGCATTCAGTCATAGTTCTCATTAGAAACAAATGTCTGTTTAGAGAAATAACCTTATTTCTTTCTCCTTTCACAACAGAATGCAAAGAAACTTCATCAGCTGGAGGTAGAACAATGTCTATCTGTTTGCAGGCCATAAGGGGATGCAGGCACATCATTTCTGAAGCTTCCCCGAGTCCTGACTTCCCTGTTCTCCAGAGACTCTCATCTCTGACAAGTGACCTCTTTACCTTGTATTGGGCATATTGATCCAGAAAGTACTAAAAAACCTGCCTGATATTCTTCCTTCCAAACCACACAGGGCTCTGGAGTTGACCTCCAGTGTCTCCAGTGTGATCGAGTGCTACCATCCCCTCTGGCATGCGATGGATATGCCCTGACCTCATGATATTTGATGTGTAGAATCAAATTTTCTCACTATGCACATGAAACTAACAACAGTTTTCTGTCTTAAAGAGCCAAATCTCTGTTATGGCACTAAATACACAGGTTCTAATAATTACAGGTTGTTAAGGAATGAGACAATTAGGACAATCTCAGTAAATGGAAAATGGGAGCAATTCAGTGGCAATGTTTCAATACTAGAGTCTTTTTCATGGCAAAAGAGAAATCAGTGTATTCAGTAGGAAATTGGTGGAGCTAGAGCTTGAGGTAAGCATTAGACATTTTATCAGTGAACTTAAAGAAAATGGGCATACATTTTTGCATACATATATCTGATATACCTTCATTAAGCTAACAGAATCTGAACTTGACATCTGCTGTATATGAAAATGTATTTGCATATAAAGCATACACCCAAATGCAGGGTTTATTTCTTCTTTAAAAGAGTATATCCACTCAATGCAGGGAGTTACCAAAAATAGGGCCGTTCCCAAAGGCATTCTTCCTGCAGCATTTGGTGAGAAAATAAACGGATCTGAGCTTCCTGACCAAGAAGTCCAATAAAGTGCAGCTGATCCCAGCACAGGCTCTAAGTCACAAACATTTACAAGCATTGGTTGGTTCCCCACAAAATTTCCATATGCCCTTATTTACACCTCTCCGAAGGCATAATTTTGACTCACAGTTAAATAATCTGTCACAGAAAGACTGTAAACTTTTTGAAAAGTCCTGGTTATTATAATATTTCTGCATTTATATTCCATCACATCAGTATTAAAGGCTTTCAGTTGCAGTGCTGCTGGGGATAAAAAGCTAAAATGCCTTTGCTCACAGGTGCATTAAATCCTATTAAAGAATCTTCCTTATAGCACCTACCTCATTACTGCATACAAAGGGCTGGATTATAAAAAAGAAGGTGAAGTGTACAAAGTCTGATTTGCTCTAACTTGGTGTGCATATGCTGAAGTCATTAGGTTTTACACTGTACTCAGATGATAGCAGGTTTCATATTCCTACTGAGGAGCTTCAGTGGAGAATGCTTTTGGGTCAAGTAGACTGACATGGGGTTATGTCTCCCAGTACAGAGAATGAGAAAACTTCTTTAAGTAGATTTACACAGGACCAGTGCTCTTTTCCCACAATTTTATTATGCAACCGAAGCATCAGGTCACTGAACAGACCATCAATGGGGAATCAAATAAAACTAACTGAAGAGAAAAAAAAAGATATAAGGCTAAATTAGGTGATTTAAACATTTTCCTTTAAGCTTATACAAAATCTCTGACTATAAAATCCTGCATAATACTTTCCTGGATTTATATGTTGCAAGCATATAAATATTAACCACTTCAGAGCCAGGTGGCTGAGCTCTGTAAGAAAGGAGAAGCTTGTTTGGGGAGAATATTTCCTCACATTCAGGTAGCTTGATTCCATTTCAATTATCCTACGGGAGCCATTTAAAGCATCCCCCAAAAGGCAAGTTTCAGTAGAGCAGGACATTTTGAAGATGTATTAATGGAAGTGTCCCCTTTCCTTGGAGAGCACAAACCTTTAGTTGTCTAAATAATTTGATAGCATAAGGGCGAGCAGTTAAAAACTGGAGATAAAGCAATGAATTGGCTTGTAACTCACCACAGATACTATTTTTAAAAAGCCAGATATTCTCCTATCCTATCCATTATTCAAGCAGCCTCTTCTGCTCTTGGGTGTCAGATGGGGAACTGATGAGTGTGTTCTGGTGAAGACAGTAAGCGGATGTTAACTTCCCACTGAGAGAATTTCTCCAGGTCGAATAGAAAACGTTCTACTAATCATCTACCCCATGAAAATGCCAGCTGCGGCCCGTGGTAGGATTATCATTCTCATAGACCTCTTACCGAGCTTTTAGCTAAATGAAAAATCTGCCATAGCCTAGGGAGAAGGCATCGAGCAGATAAGAAAGAACAGTGTTTACTAAGAAGCTGTGCTGGTGCAAATAGAACAGGTTTTTCTGTGATGTAAAAATCATAAGGAAACCATTAGGTTAAAAAAAAAAGATCAATGTATTTACACGTTTCATTTGCAGCAGTTTTATAGGCTCATTAATTTAACATTTCTCTCTACCTTCTGTCCTGAGGGTGTCTTGTGATTTGTTATTCCATTGCTTTATTTCTGTTGCAACACTTGGTTACATACTGTAAATTGCCATATTGCAGAATAACCCAAAGTTTTAAATATTATCTTTTTTTTTT